>JALGBA010001957.1:147500-181733 GCA_023970755.1 Azemiops feae
CAAGGGGCTGCGTGAAGCATCAGATAGGAAATTAATCCATGGTTTTAGTAAATGCTCTTGGTGGGTTGTTTTTTCCCCCCCCAATTCTACATAAAAGAAGTGGATATGTCTTGTTTTTATGGTTACAACCTAATGGTTGCAAACTAATGCACTGTGCATTAGAGATACCTGCAGGGGGAGGTTAAAAAGATTCAAGATGGCAGCCACACAACAGTGCAATCAAAGCACCACCTGTTGTTGTTGTTTTTTTACATATCCCATATCCAGAGGACTCCCCTGCTGTGCCTGAAACCCTACACACATTCAAATGACACTTTATAAATGATATTTTACTGATTTACAGCATGCATGCTTGCTTTGAAATCTTATTTCATTTTAAGTGTGAGATTCCTTGTCATCTCTGCGATTAAGGTTTTGTTTTTAGGTGCACATCAGATGCCTTCTTTTCACTATTGTGACCAATGACAAATATTTACAAGGTCAACGATGTGTTCATCCTTCCCTCCCATCCACCCATGCCAAAAAAAACCCTGATCAAGTTCATGTAAATGGTGGTGGGGGGGAAAAGATGAAAAAGGAGACTTTTTTTTAGAAAAATCATTTTTTATTTTCTTAAAATACTAAAGGGGTCTTTTTCGGTTTTGTGACAGAACAATATGCTTTTCATAGCTGTCCTTTCTTGGGAAGAATTAATGGTTCAGTCAAAGCAAATGGATCCAATTTTTTTCTTATCCAACATCCTAAGAAAAGCATAAATTCTCTTCTCAGAATTACCAGGCATGAAATAGTTAGTCTTCATTGGTGGAACCAATGAGCCATATTAAAAGTGATAAAATAAAGTAGAATAGAACGAAGATGACAATGGCAGAGAGAGAGATAATAAAATAAAAATGTATAATAATCAGGGATGCAGTCATTGACGGAGTGTTTTAGTTGCACCAACACAGAATTTTGCAAGTAAAGCTTCTATTAGAATTAGACAATTGTTTTATGCAGTAGCAGTCTGTTTGCCCTGGATGCTGTCACAGAAGAGATGGAAACCCTTCTATAAATTGCATCTAGAAAGTAGGTGGTTGATGTCATGGTTCCGACAGAGACAAATAAAGCAGAACTCCAGAGGCTTGAAAATTCCTCAAAGAACATGTTTATTAGTTACAAAGTTTTGGCACGGTCAAAAGTGAAACCAAGTCTGAATACCACAAGTAACAATTACCCAGTGACAAAGTATGATGCCCCACCCACAAAACTATGCAAGCAACTACGTTCCCCAATATATTCATTTCGTGGGCTTTTTATTGCAACGCCCAGTCTCTGGTTGCGGGAGTAGTAGATGACCTTGATTCCCACGGGACAGAAGATTATTTTGACTAATGAATCACCTGGGCAACCCTCCCTCCCTCCGTTCTATGTGGCAACCTAGAACGAGAAGAAAAATGGCTGCAGCCACGCTCATTTGTAGAGTTGACAGCTGAAAGGATTTAAACTTACACTAATATTTTAACTTTAAAGAGAATGTTTGCAGAATGATGTCTTGTCATCAGATTAGATGTCTACAAGGCACCTCGAATAGATGTTGGAAATTGTGAACTGCAGGAAGGGACATATTATCATGCTTGGTGGATGTGTAACAAGCTTCAAAATTCTGGATTTAAATGCACTGATTCGGAGGATTTTAAAGATTAAAGATTAATATATGGAGACCAGAGCTTTTTTCAGACTGATGGACAAACAGTTGGGAAAAAAAAGATCTTATGGAACTTTGGTTTTGCACGTGGTAACTGCAATGAAATGATTGTATGCATAAAGACGGAAAGATTCGGCAATATTTACAATGGAGGAATGGTTGGTGATGATGATGGAACTTGCTGAGATGGCCAAATTGACTCCTTTGATTAGAGAAAAGACAATATCTATATTTACTGCTGATTGAAAAGCCCCTTATGGACTTTTTGCAGAAAACAACAAAATGAATTTATAATGTATGGTTCTGTTGATTAGACTGGATAGATTACAGAAAGAAAACAATCATGCTGCAACTTTAGAAAAAGAGGTGAATTTATCATTGTACTTATAGATTTGTGCGGTAAACATGATCAGAAGTTAGTTCTTTGTATCTTTTTTCTTTCTTTTCTATTTTTCTTTTCTTACTTTTTCCTTCCCTCTTGCACTTTTAGCTTTCTCTTTGATTTCTTTCTTCTTTTTCTTTCTTACTTTATACAGTATTAGTTTGTATTAGTTTTTAATCTTTTTTTAAAAAAAAACTATAAATAGGTAGTCCTTCACTAATGACCAGAATTGAGCCCAAAATTTCTGTTGCTAAGTGAGACAGTTGTTAAGTCAGTTTTGCCCCATTTTATGTTCTTTCTTGCCACAGTTGTTAAGTGAATCACTGCAGTTGTTAAGTTAGTAACACAGTTGTAAAGTGAATCTGGCTTCCGCATTGACTTTGTTTGTCAGAAGGTCGCAAAAGGAGTTCACGTGACCTGGGACATTTCAGCTGTCATAAATACATGTCAGTTGCCAAGTGAATACATGTCAGCTGCCAATTTTGATCACATGATCTTGGTGATGTTACAAATGTAAGTGTGAAAAATGTCATAATTCACTTTTTTTAGTGCCATTGTAACTTAGAATTTATAACAAACTGTTATAAATAGAGGACTACTTGTATATATTGCCTCTAGAATAGCAACAATCTCAGTGTTTCTGAACCCCAAGGATGAGTGCATTCAACTAAATGGGTTTTAGAAACTTTGGTGGAAGCCACACCAAGCCTGAAAATGCCTAAGAGAAGGTGATAAATTCTTGGTCATCACACAAGGTCATCTGTAAATCCAAGTTCTGCTATTAAATAGGATCCTATTAACCTCAAGCTGGTACTTCCGATTACATGAGATGTTTTACTGCTGAATAGTGAGACATTCAGACGTGCTACTTATGCCCTGTATCATAAAGTTCTCTGCATATGATCAGGGGCACCTTTACCTTCATGATGAATAATTAGCAGGGGGGGTTGATTAGCCATCACCAATAACCTAGTGAGCAAATAACCTAGTGCAGGGGTCCCCAACCCCCAGCCCACTACGGGGCCTTGAGCCTTTTGGAACCGGGCCACAGAAGTGGCAGGCGAGTGTGTGCACACGTGCATTCCCACTCACATGAGCAGTGGGCAAGTGTGTGCACGCGTGCTCCATTTGCATGATCGGTGAGCCGGTCCACAAAGCCAAAAAGGTTGGGGAACTCTGACCTAGTGGATGACCACTTAAATTGTCCTAGTGGTCAACCACCTAAATACAGTATGAGCCAGCAGTGTGTTTCAGCTGCAAAAAAGACAACACATTCCTAGGCAGAAGGAAAGAATGATGATCACGTGAAGTATTAGTACCACTTTATAACGCCTTGGTAAGACCACACTTGGAATAGTGCATAAAGTTTTGGTTGCCACAATATAAAAAAGCTGTTGAGACTCTGGAAAGAGTGCAGAGAAGATGAGTAGAGCAGGGGTCCCCAACACCCGGTCCATGGACCGGTACAGGGCCGCAGCATGTCAGCAACCAGTCCGCACCAACAAGCAAAGCCCCATCCGCAGGATGCAGGCAGCACACAAAACCACGCACCCTCCGGTCCACGGAAAAAGCTCTCTCCATGTAACCGGTCCCTGGTGCCCAAAAGGTTGGGGACCTCTGGAGTAGAGGACTGGACGCTAAAACATATGAAAAACATATGGATGAATTGGGTATGTCTAGTTTAATGAAAAGAAGGACTAAGGGTGACATGATAGCAGTGTTCCAATATTTGAGGGGCTGTAACAGAGAAGAGGAGGTCAACCATTCTCCAAAGCACCTGAAGGCAGGACAAAAAAGCAATGGATGGAATCAGGGAGAGAACTAATCTAGAATGATGGAGAAATTTCTGATAGAACAATTAACCAGTGGAACGGCTTGCCTTCAGAAGCTGTGGACGCTCCATCACTGGAGGTTTTTAAGAAGAGATTTGACAGCCAGTTGTCTAAAATGGTATAAGGTCTCCTGCTTGGAGGAGGAGGTTGGACGAGAAGACCTCCAAGGTCCCTTCCAACTCTGTTATTTTGTTATTCTGTTTTGGGATGACAATTCTCAGACTTCTCAGCCACCAAGACTCAGTACATTGCAGGTTTTTCAGCATGTCAACTGCAGTTGAGTCTTTGTTTGAAGAAAGTCCCCCGCAGGCGGCAGAACCATGCTGGAAAAGAAAGCAGTTGCAAGCCAGCGCAACATTTTTATTCATGGAATGCGAAGAGTGCAGGTTTTAGAAAAATCTTGCCTCACTGCTGGCACAGGAACATTAAATGCGCATGAAATAGACTAATGGCCATTGTGTTGCTTTTTCGTTGCACCCCAGGAAGGGAAGAACAGAAAAGTAGACGTGCTGTTTCATGTCTTATTATGGGTAACCTCCAGCGACTGCTAATTACAACTGTAATTTCATGTTGAAAACCCTTTTAGGAGTTTGGAGCTGATTAATTATCCCCCACCCTCTTTCGCATATAAAATCAGGGAAAATATGTGCATCATCCTTCTTCAGAACTGAAGAAGCTTCTTGGATGAGAAGCGAAACGCCTTCAAGGAACAAACAAAGAAAGTTCAGTTGCCTTTTGAAAAAAATCACCTTTTAGACTTTCTTCATACCATTTTCAGCTTGGACTTTGATGTTTTTGAGAATATGTTTGATTTGGTACCCAGGGGCACCAAAAGAGGGATCTCAAAAGATACTATTTCTTTACAGCAGGGGGAGTCAAATGTCTAAAAATGCCTTGGTGTGGGCCATCTTGTGATTTAAAAAATAGCATCTCCTCCATGAAGTTGAGGACAATTTCTTATGACTTCGTGGACATATTCCTGCAGTTTTCTTGAGGATAACACAGAGGTGGTTTGACATGGTCTTCTTCCATTCTTCTTTTGCTTTCTTCTTTCAGTTTCCAATCTAGGTAACTATTTTCAATTCTTTATAGTCTCTCATCGAAGGACTAATCAGAGCTGATCCCAATTATCTTCTGAGCCCAGATTTGGTCATCCCGATGCTGCCTTATGTTACAATAGATCTTTCTGAGCTGTTACTGCACAATGCACATTTTGCCTATGGTATGCATCCGTACAGCTCATACATATTACAGTCTGGTTTGGAAGCATCAGCGCTTTAGACAGGAAGGCGGTGCAGAGAGCGTTGAGGATGACAGAAAAGATGATTGGCAGTTCCCTCCCTTCCATGCAGGACATGGCGTACAAGCGTTGCTTGAGCAGGGTCCTCAAGATTGTCTGGGACACTACACATCCTCTTCACGACCTGTTTTTCTTGTTACCTTCTGGGAGGAGGCTCCGTGGTATCCGTAGCAGAACATCCAGATTCAGTCACAGCTTTGTTCCATACAGTATTAACCTTGTGAACTCTCAAGCTTCTTCCTCTTTCCGCTATGTATTCAACTTGGACTGTGATTAATATTTATATGTAAGGTGTAGGTTTAAGCATATGTTGTATATAGCATGTTTATTTATATGTGTGTTATGTCAGAGGTCCCCAACCTTTTGGGCACCAGGGACCGGTTAGGTGGAGAGAGGTTTTTCCCTGGACTGGAGGGTGCGTGGTTTTGTGTGCTGCCTGCATCCCACGGATGGGGCTTTGCTTGTTTGTGTGGACCGGTTGCTGGCATGCTGCAGCCCGGTACCGGTCCACGGACCAG
Organism: Azemiops feae; assembly: GCA_023970755.1. Classification (NCBI taxonomy): domain Eukaryota; kingdom Metazoa; phylum Chordata; class Lepidosauria; order Squamata; family Viperidae; genus Azemiops; species Azemiops feae. The sequence continues at coordinate 153,217 of JALGBA010001957.1, forward strand.
GGGTTGGGGACCCCTGTGTTATGTTATGTGTACACTTTTGAGAGCAGGCAACAGAATTTAATTTTCAATGTGTGCCAGTGTGCTCACAGTAAAAAATGACAATAAAGGTTATCTTATCTTATCTTATTCCAAATCACCACCTACTAGACCTCACTGGGCTCTTGCAACATGTCTCAAAACTCAAGATTTATTAACAGCACTGAGTAGGTTTCTTTGAGAAGTGAGTCTGGATTGTTTGCTGATGCTGAAACCTGCTAAGAATTTTATAAGTGGCTTCACTCAGAAAATATTTCCTGAGAATAGAAAATGTCTTGTGACTGTGCCTGTAAGTGGCTGGCAGACCCTGTTTCAAAGATTGTATCTGTTTCCCAGATGCATAAGACAATTATATTAAGAGTACGTTTTTGAATATTAGTAGCTCAGGTTAGGTTTGGATCAATGGTGGCATTCAGCCGGTTCGCACCGGTTCAGCAGAACCGGTAGCTAAATTTTGCGGAGTTTGGAGAACCGGCTGAATGCACACTGTTTCCGGAAGTCCAGTCTAGGCCTCGGAGGCCTGGAGGAAGCCTCCCAGGCCTAGAACGGCCTACCAGAAGTGCATAGATGCCACTTCCGGAAATCTGTTCTAGGCCTCGGAGGCCCAAGCCTGCATCCAATAAGGGAACTGGTTGTTCAGGTATTTGAATCCCACCACTGGTTAGGGTTAAACATTACACCAAAAGATATTTAAAGGCCAGTTCTCTGACAGACGAGCACAATTCAAAGCACACTAAAGATCTCCCCCCCCCTGAATGGAGATGAAACGTTTGCAGCCAAATCGCCAAGCTCGGAGATCAAACCAACAGCCCATATTAAGAATACTTTAGGAAATTCCAAGGTGAGCTTCAGTGCAGCTGAGATAATGAACATTTGCAATTACAGATAGTCCTAGACTTTCATTTAGTGACTGTTCGAAGTTACAACAGCACTGGAAAAAAAAGCGACTTACAACTGTTTTTCACACTTAATGACCATTGCAGCATTCCCCCATGGTCATGGGATCAAAATTCACACACTTGGAAACTAACTCTTATTTATGACGGTTGCACTGTCCCGGGGTCAGGTGATTCCCCTGTGCGACTTTCTGACAAGCAAAGTCAACAGGAGAAGCCAGATTCACTTAACAGTCGTGTTGCTAACTTAACAGCTGCAGAGATTCACTTAACAACTGTGGCGAGAAAGGTTGTAAAATGGGACAAAAGTCACTTCGCAAGCGTCTCGCTTAGCAACAAAAATGTTGGGCTCAACTGTGGTCATAAGCCGAGGGCTACCAGTACATAGCTTTTTCATAAAGATAATCCTCAACAGACGATACAACTGTTTCACAGCTGTTCAGAGTTACAACAGCCTGAGAATGGGAACTTGGCAGCCTGCAAAGCACTTCTGCCATCATCAAATGTCATGTCCCCCTCATGGTCATGTGACCATCTTTCAGGTATGAAGATACGTTGCAGACCCCACCAGTTAATGAACTCTGACTGGCTGGTCTAGGAAATTCGCCTGTTGGTCCCACCCTGGGCTTGGAATCTATTCTCCCCAAAGGTGAGGCAGCCCCCCCACTTCTGAAAAGGAGTTAAAACATGGCTCTGCGGCCTTATGTAGGAGGCTCTGGGGAGCACACAACCATGGGGTTGGTTAGTCCCCTGAAAGCCCTCACTCTGCCTTTCAACTCATTTTAATCCTTTGCCTCCTCTTAAAACCTTTAACTTTTATACACACTGTTTTACATTTTAACATATTATTGTACAGCACCCAGAGCAGTGGTGGGATTCAGCCAGTTCGCACCAGTTCGGCAGAACCGGTAGCTAATTTTTTGTTGCCCAGGCCCAGAATGGACTTCCAGAAGCGGCATCCACACAGAGAACCGGTTGTTCCCATATTTGTATCCCACCACTGACCCAGAGTCCCCCGCTGAGGAAGGTTGGCCATTCAGACATGTGATAAATAAATAAATCTACATTTCCTATTTTTGCTGCCTTCCAGACAGGACAAATAATGAGTTTCCCAGCTGGAAGGAAGAAAAAAAATATCTCCCTTTATTTCCTTCCTTTCTTTTGCCTTGGGGATGGATTAACAGCTGTGGGGGTTAGGAGAGTGAGGGCAAAATTAGTTACAGCGATACGGTTATCTGGTATTTTGGGGTGTTGAGTTTATTTGTTTGTTTGCTTTGCCTACTTCCACCATACTTGTGATCTGTCTATATTTATTTATTTGTTTATTTGTTTATTTATTAAATGTCTGTGCTGCCCAACTCATTGTTAAGGTGTCTCTGGGCAGCTTACAAGCAATAAATATAGAAATATAGAAACCCTAGATAAGCTTCAGTAAACCTTTATATGGATACATAGCATCTTTCTGTGCAATGAGGAATGAGAAATATGCTATTTTATTTATTTATTTAATTACTACACCTCCCATCTCACTTACGTGACCCTGGGCAGTTTACAAGCAACATCATGAAATAATATAGAAAACATGTCTTAAAAAAAAAAATACAGTTAAGAACAGAACAAGCTTGATAGGAGCAACTGAGGATTACAGTTTGATTGGCTTGTTAAAAAGAATAAATGTGATTATTCCATATGTAGTTCCGTTTATTGGAAGGAAGTATTGGACCGCTATTGAGCAGATGATGGTAGCCATTCTCAGTAGAAGAAATAGCTGGAAGCTGATGCCGGATGATTATTTAAATGAAAAAAAGACTACAGATGATATTGCTGTTGTTGTTAATATTTCCTCATTGGCTAGGCAACTCGGCTACTAGGTCACCAGTTCTGTGATTAAGAACTGATTAAATTAGCATGTGAACAGGGTAGATTTGGGGTTTTGACGAGCCAGAATTCAATCTTTATTCTGCTGCCTCAATACAATAGCAGTGAATGAACTTAACTGAAGGGTTTTGCCCTCTCAGCAGGTAGCTATGAATACTTATTTATGTGAATTCTTTGTATAATGTTAGAAAAGTATCTGTATTCCCTTGGGCTCAGCCTCCAACATCTGTCAAACAAGAATATTAACAATGTGTTGAATAAATATCCTGTTCTATGGAAGCTGAACTGCAGGGCTCAGATCCAATTTGGCATAGCCAAGGAGGTCACCCAAAGTATAAATCAGGACCCTGGACAGCTCCCACAGCAATGGCTAAGTTGCAGAATTCTGCAACCCTAACAGGAATTCAAGTCACTTGAGATTCATAAAAACGGGAATGAGGACCACGAGTCCACAGTTGACCTCACGGGAAGATAGTCGTGTCTCAAAAAGGGATGTAGAATTATTTTTCCTGCCTTTATTTATTTAACCTGTGTGGGAGGAATTGTGGCTATATGAAGACTTTGAACAATACATCTATTTTATTTGTTTATTTAACTAATTTATATGTACACCCAATTTACACACAGGTGACCCATAAAACCCCTCCCCCTCCCCCCATGGCAGCAGCAACACAATCACATCAAACATCTGATCAACTCCCTCTCCATTCGTGGTCCCCAAGCCTGCTGACAAAAACCATATTTTCAGGGCCATTTGGAAAGGCAGCAGGATGCGGGCAATCTGTCAGAGTGTACACAGTCTTATCGCGCTGAGATAACCCAGGAGTAAACACAGTAAACAGTGGTCTATATTAAATGGTGGTTTATCTTACACTATCTACAATATCATACACCAGGAACAATATACATACACGTGTTAATACAGCAATTTCCAACACACAGCAGTTACAGCAGGAAAACAGAAGAGAAAAAACACATCTGTGGAGCCTTCCCTTTTATACAGAGCTCTTAAAGAGACACAAACCCAGCTGGTTCTTAAAGGGACATAGACCCTGCTGAATTATTCCCAACATTACATCATACATCTTACATTATATCAGCTGGTTAGCTTTTGAATCATTACCTTGACACAATCATACCTGAAGGTGGGAACAATGTTCCATAGAGAAGGGTCCACCACTGAGAAGACCCTTTTTCATGGTCCTGCCAGATATACATCCCTAATAGATGGGAACTACAACATATCCTGCTTTCCCATTCTGGTGGGCTGGGTAGGGGTAATAGGAGAGAGGTGGTTCTCAAATAGTCTGACCCCGAAGCCATATAGGGCTTTAAAGGTGGTAACCAGCATCTTGAATTATACCCGGAAGCAAATTGGCAGCTGTACAGCTCACACAAAAGACATGTGCAAGTCTAGGCTTGCACAAAAGGTATCTTGTTCAGGTCCCTGCATTCTGAAATAAGTGAAGATTCCAGATACACTTCAAGGGTACTCCTATGTACAGTACATTGCAATAGTCCAGATGGGAGGTGACCAGGGCATGGGTAACTATGAGAAGGGTGTTAAGAGTGAAAATTTGGCAACTACGTGCCTCTCTGTTTTCCTCTTGCCATTAGAATAAGGAGGGGGTTTCCTTCTTTTCATTAGACTAGACATATGCAATTCCTGCAACCATTCTTCATAAGTTTTAGCCTTCAGTTCCCCCCCCCCCATCTTTGTTGCTTTTCTCTGCACTCTTTCTAGAGTCTCGACATCTTTTTTATATCATGGTGACCAAAACTGGATACAAATAGGGCATACCGTCAAGGTCCAAAATCAAGTGATTGACATTCCTGTCACGCTGCCTCTGTTCAAAATAGATGACATCCCCTACGAACAGCTGATGGTGCTGAAGGTAGGATAAACTTCCTCAGTGGGTGAGGAACAAAGTCATACTTTCACAACCCACTCCAAGCTTTGGAAAGCAATCTAGATATGTATCATCTGGCCCAGAACAGAAGAAGTAAGGAGAATATGGAATGTGTTTACATGTTCCAAGCCAGGCTGGAAATTATTTAAAAGCTATTGTGGAGGAGGCAAGGATGAGAAAACTGGATGATGCTTTGATCTATTACAATACAACATAGTCTACTAAGAGAGTAGGCGGAAAGCGCATTCCTCACATCTTCAAGATCTGTCACAACACATAAACCCTTCCCACGAGAGCAGTTCTCTGCGACAGCCACAACCATGGTGAAATCTGCCAGGCCAGCTTGTCAAGAGGGAGGGCATCTTGGGATCAGAATTGAGAAATGGCAGGAAAGATGCTGAGCTTGTTAGCTGGAAAGCTGACAGCCCACGTTCAAAACACCAAGTGCCGTGTGACAGTGTGAGCTCCTGTTACTTGCTCCAGTTCCTGCCCGCCTAGCAGTTCTAAAGCATGTAAATGCGAGTAGATAAACAGGTACCACTTCGGTGGGAAGGTAACAAAGTTCCGTGCACCTCGGTGTATAGTCATGCTGGCCACATGACCATGGCAGTGACTTCAGACAAGCTGGTTCCCTCAGCTAAGAAACGAAGATGAGCACCGCTCCTGAAGTGGTACCTATTTATCTACTCGCATTTGCATGCTTTCGAACTGTGAGATGGGTAGGAGCTAGAACAAATAATGGGAGCTCACCCCCTTGCTTGGATCTCGAACCCGGGCTCTAAGCTTTCCAGCTGACAAGCTCAGCATCTTTAATGATGTGGCCTCTCCCACTCCAAATACTCAACATGAGTGAATAACATGGGCAGCGCCATATACAGATTAAAATTATTAAAATCAAAACCGTTTTTTTAAAAAAACGCCCAGACAGAGACCCAGCAAACACTAAAACCAACACACAACAAGCCCACAGGGTCTTACCCAATGCCTTACAAGAAGGCCAGGCTTTTAAGGCTCCTATAAAAACAGAGCATGATGGAGCTGTTGCAGCTAAATTGGGGCTGTTATATAGCTAAATTGAGGGAAAGATTGAGGGCAATAGAAGAAGGGGATGACAGAGAATGAGGTGGCTGGATGGAGTCACTGAAGCAGTAGGCGTGAGCTTAAATGGACTCCAGAAGATGGTAGAGGACAGGAAGGCCTGGAGGAACGTTGTCCATGGGGTCGCGATGGGTCGGACACGACTTCGCAACTAACAACAACAATAGCTAACTTAAGGCTGCCCCAGCTAAGGCTTCAGAGTGGTCTTCAAGAGAAGCCCCTTGTAGATCACATTGCAGTAATCCCAATGAAAGGCCCCTGAGCTCTCTGTCTTTCCTGTATTTCCCAATCTCCTCTCAGTGGGAAGGGAAACACGAGTTCAGGAGAATCCAGCAAACATTTTCCTTTGCTATATCCTGGAGGAAAACAACAGCAGCATTTGGCTGCATCCTTACATGATTTGGCTGCATCCTTACATGATTTCAAAGAAAAAGGCAGGGGGGTTCAGCCAAAACACCCAGATTCGCTCTTACTTTACCTTGGAAGGGAGAATAGGAAGAGTCTAAACAAGCCAGGGCCCTTTCTGTCAAAAGGCCCGAAAGGAAAACCCTGCCCAGTTTGCTTTTGTGCTTTGAACAGCAAGCAGCCTGATCTGCAGACATCAGCAATTCAGCCTTTGAACGCTTTCAAAGATCAGTCCAATTTCCTGCTAATATCAGCAGATTCGGCTGCTCTTGGGGGCAAGCTGAAGAGCTAGCAGCCACAATCTGGGCACCATTTGGGCACAGGACTTGTAATGACAATGTCAGGAGCACAGGGTGAAGAATATTCACTTTTAATGGAAAGAAGGACGAGGGGTGACATGATAGCAGCGTTCCAATATCTCAGGGGCTGCCACAAAGAAGAGGGAGTCAAGCTATTCTCCAAAGCGCCTGAAGGCAGGACAAGAAGCAACAGATGGAAACTAATCAAGGAGAGAAGCAACCTAGAACCAAGAACAAATTTCCTGACAGTTAGAACAATTAATCAGTGGAACAGCTTGCCTCCAAAAGTTGTGAATGCTCCAACACTGGAAGTTTTTAAGTTTTTAAGAAGAGACTGGGCAACCATTTGTCAGAAATAGTATAGGGTTTCCTGCCTAATCAGGAGGTTGGACTAGAAGACCTCCAAGTTCCCTTCAAACTCTGTTATTCTATTCTATTCTATTCTATTCTATTCTATTCTATTCTGTTCTGTTCTGTTCTGTTCTGTTCTGTTCTGTTCTGTTCTAATTTCTATCCTATCCTATCCTATCCTTCTATTCTATTCTATTCTATTCTATTCTATTCTATTCTATTCTATTCTATTCTATTCTATTCTATTCTATTCTATTCTATTCTATTTTATTCTATTCTATTCTATTCTATTCTATTCTATTCTATTCTGTTCTAATTTCTATCCTATCCTATCCTTATTTTCTATTCTATTCTATTCTATTCTATTCTATTCTATTCTATTCTATTCTATTCTATTCTATTCTATTCTATTCTATTCTATTCTATTCTATTCTATTCTATTATTCTATTCTTCTATTCTATTCTATTCTATTATTCTATTCTATTCTATTCTATTCTATTCTATTCTATTCTATTCTATTCTATTCTATTCTATTCTATTCTAATTTCTATCCTATCCTATCCTTATTTTCTATTCTATTCTATTCTATTCTATTCTATTCTATTCTATTCTATTCTATTCTATTCTATTCTATTCTATTCTATTCTATTCTATTCTATTCTATTCTATTCTATTCTGTTCTAATTTCTATCCTATCCTATCCTTATTTTCTATTCTATTCTATTCTATTCTATTCTATTCTATTCTATTCTATTCTATTCTATTCTATTCTATTCTATTCTATTCTATTCTATTCTATTCTATTCTAATTTCTATCCTATCCTATCCTTCTATTCTATTCTATTCTATTCTATTCTATTCTATTCTATTCTATTCTATTCTATTCTATTCTATTCTATTCTATTCTATTCCTTTTTTCCCTCCCTTACTGTGCATCCAGTGCCTCTATTTGGGCCTTTTTATCCAATGTGGTGGTGTAGTTAAAGTGCTGGACTACGACCATGGAAGATCCAGTTCAAGGCTATCCAGTTTCAGCTCCAGGAACTCCTTGGAAAGAGGCATTCGTTCTCAGCCCAACCAAACTCACAGTGTTGCTGTGAGGAGGGCGAGCAATGCATGCCACTTTGAACTCCTGCAGAATATACAGGTAGTCCTTGACTTACAACAGTTCGTTTAGGGACTGTTCAAAATTACAATGGCACTGAAAAAAGTGACATGACCATGTTTCACAGTTACAACCATTCAAGCATCCCCATGGTCACATGATCCAAATCTGGACACTTGGCAACTGGCATGTACTTATGACAGTTGCAGTGTCCCAAGGGGTCATGTGATCCCCTTTTGCGACCTTCTGACAAGGAAAGTCAGTGGGAAAACCAGATTCACTTAACAACCGTGTTACCCACTTAACCACTGCAGTGATTCATTTAACAACAGTCGCAAGAAAGGTCATAAAATGGGGCGAAACTCACCGTCTCAGCAACAGAAATTTTGGGTCCAGTTGTGCTTGTAAATCAAGGACTATCTGTACAGTAAATCTAACTAAAAAGAGAAAAATGGCAATTCTGACATGCTGCAATTTGGAGTAGTCAAACCCTCTCAATCAATCAATCAATCAATCAATCAATCAATCAATCAATCAGAATAGAGCTGGAAAAGACCTTGGAGGTCTTCTAGTAGTCCAACCCCCTGATCAAGCAGGAGGCCCTATGCCATTTCAGACAGGTAACTGTCCAGTCTCTATCTACACCTTGTGGACTTCAACTCCCAGAATCCCTCAATCAGGCACGCTGGCTGAGGAATTCTGGGAGTTGAAGTCCACAAGTCATAAAAGGACCAAGTTTGAAGACCCCTGGTCTATAGCAATCTAAGACTTCTGTATTTGATGTTCAGGGACTGTCTGCAGCTATAAAGGCACCAGTAAAGAAATGGGAAACATCTCCATATAATGAGGCTGTATGAGATTTACAACCTCACTCTTATATTTTAGTAGGGGGGCAATTTGGTGTCGGGCCATAACAAGCATCACTGAAGCATATCATAAACACAGACTGTATCATCCTAAGATTAGCATCAGCGTTGGCAAGTGCCGTTAACATTCAGATGCAAGGTTTGGATAAAGCAATTGCATTTTTTATGGCTCTGCCTGAGATTTTATTGTGTACCCTATTTACTGGCTTCCAGTTCACTGCCTTTGATTGTTTGTTTATCCTTGGAACAATTGCAAAAACATTTTCCTAAATTTCCTCTGTATAAAAAGCAGACGGTGCTGTAAACTCCTTGTACAACTAGGAGAAGACATTCTGATAATCTCCTGAAATGATAAGAAATGTTTTGAGGGTGGTGCCGAGGGTCTGTGAAATTACAGGCATGTGCGTGTGTAATTATACGTCCATCTACAGATACCTGCGTCAAGTATCTAATCATCTTAACCTCTGCACCCTTTTAAAACAGGAGCGTTCAACCTAACTTACTAACTTAACCACTGCAGCATTCACTTAACAACTGTGGTAAGAAAAGTCGTAACATGGGGCAAAACTCATTTAACAAATGTCTCACTTAGCAACATAAAGTCTGGGCTCAAATCCCAGGACTACAAATGTATTACATTTCCTTTTTTTGTGAAAAGTTGCTGCCACGTTTCCCCCTTGGCGATCACATTAGCCTCCTGCGCGGGATAAATTTGCAAGGTACATTGGAAATTGTGTGTGTCAGAGGAGAGGGAGGGGGACATATATGTTTGCGGGTTTCATTTAAGCCTCTGAAAACAGTTCACGAGACTGCATAGGCTGGGACACTACAACAGGGCAAAGGAGCTTTCCTTGAACCCTATGCCACTCCCTTGCCTGATTTGCTGCCCCTCCTACAGGGGGGGGGGGTTAATGGGAAAAAGTTGAGAAAAGCAAAAGCAGTTTCAATTTTTTTTGAGGGGGGCAGGCTTGTTTTATCATGGAAACAAGATGCCGATTTGTCTGTATTGTTCCCCCTTTTTTTAGTCCTCCTTAAAAATACAGCCTTAAATGTTGTAGTAGCGGGAGATCCATTTTTGCATTTAGACCTGCTTCAAAAGTTGCTGGAAGGGTGGTGGTGATCTTTTAATTATTATACTGGTTGAAAATTAAAAGCCAGAGCTATTGCCACAGCAATGAGCAGCGTTTCCAGAATACTAAAGAGCGAGGACATTTATTGCCTTGTAAATTAATTGCCAGGGTGACCTTGTGCGAGCTCAGGACTTAAGCGGAGACAAGATTGGTAAGTGCTTGGGTTGGGAGGGGGGAAGAGGAGGAGGAGGGGAGGAAGGCCCAATTGGTGCTTGTGGAGACCACCACAAAATCCCCTCCAGACTGCAAAGTTGGCAAACCAAGAAAACTGAATCAATTTATTTATTTTATTTATTTATTTAGTGTATGGCATATAATACTGTATATGGACTTGCAATATGCATTAACGTGCCACCTAGATTAAAAACACGGTCCAGGAAGGCAGTCCTCAAGTTATGACCACAATGGTCCCCACAATTTCTGCTGCGAAGCAAGACAGCTGTTATGTGAATTTTGCTCTGTTTTGCAACCTTTCTCGCCACAAAAGGTGATCATGTGATCCTGGGACACTCAGAAATGTGAGTCAGTTGCCAAGCAAATGAATTTTGATCACGTGATTATGGGGATGCTGCAACGGTTGTAAGTGTAGAAAACGGTCCTAAGTTACTTTGTTCAGTGCCGTTGTAACTTTGACTGGTCACTAAACAAACAGTTGTAAGTTGAGGACTGTCTGTAAACTATGAATGTTAAAAAAATCTATATCCAGGTACCAATGTCTAACCTTTAATAAGTAAAAAAAAAAAAGATTTGGCTTTCCGTGGTTGGTGAAGATGATGGTGTTTGTGGAGAAATTAGCTTTTTTATTAGACAAAAAAAAAATTCCCAGCATTCCAGGGTCGCATGATCCCGATTTCCCACCTTCCCAGCCGGTTTCCAACTAGCAAAGTCAATGGGGAAAGCCAAATTTGCTTAACGACCATGTGATTCACTTAACAACCATAATGATTCATTTAACAACCAAAAAAAGTTGTAAAATCGAGCGTGACTCACTTAACAACTGTCTTGTTTAGCAACAAAATTGTGGTTCCCAATTGTGGCCGTAAGTCGAGGACTACCTGTATTGTCATCCATTCCTTCCCAACAATAGCTCACTGCATCCTTCTAAGCCAGGTATCTTCAAATGTGGCCCTTTCATGACTTGTGGACTTCAACTCCCAGAATTCCTCAGCCAGGCACGCTGGCTGAGGAATTCTGGGAGCTGAAGTCCACAAGTCATAAAAGGGCCAAGTTTGAAGACCCCTGTTCTAATCTAAGCTATACAAGTCGATGTAGCCCTGTAAACAAGTCTTTGGTGCTGAGTCCTTATAACAGATACAAGTTTTAAAGTTTGTAAAATGGAATAAAACTCCAAAAATCCTTGCGTGCATCGGGATGAGGGGCTTCCTCAGCCTGATTTCTCCTTTCCTGGTTGTTTCTGAGCTCCCAGCTTGTTTTGGGAGAAGGGATGAGCTGAGCCTAAGCTTGCTGACGTGAGGGTGGGCAGTGTTTCGGCCTGGCTATCTCTGATTTCGTTCTCAGTACTGCTTTTCCCAGGCCCAAACAGCAACCTTAACTTTGCTCCTTTCTCCCTCTCTAGGACTGTTCCCATAAAAACAGGCCTAAAATAACCTTACCATTTAAAGGTCAATTTGGACCCGCACACAAACCCAGGCAATATGACGGCTAGTGCTGTGTATTTACGACTGTATCCACCACAAACCTCCATGGGTGCTTTTACCCTGCTGTGCTCTCCCAGTTCCTCTGGGGGGGAGGGAGGGGGGAGGAGAGAATGGGAACGCTATGTGACGGATAAATATAGAAACAAACAAACCTGTACTTTACAATTTCCAAAACATTCTCCCTTTTACAGCCATGTGATTTTTGAGCATGCCTGACATAGCTCAAATGTTACAGAATGTCTCAGTCCCTGAGGAGAAATATATTATCAAGTATTTCTTCCAACAGCCTCAGCCTAGGGAAGAAAATGGATTGTCTGCCATTACGATATTGCTTAAAAAAAAAAAACTCAGGTCCTTCCTAAATGCATAACCGCTTGTTTTGCAGGTCTCTGTGTTTCTTTTTCCTCCTCTGCACCAACAGGATTCAATGCAACATACAGCAAAGAAATAAGAATCACTGGTCATAAGAGACAACTCTAGTGAGGTCATCGTATTTGTGTTGGAGACACCGAGGCACCAAGGATTAGCCGGTGACACCATTGTTGCTGGGGGAACGCCCAGTTGGGGAATCCTTTCAGTGGTGGGATTCAAATGTCTGAACAACTGGTTCTCTGTGTGGATGCCGCTTCCGGAAGTCCATTCTGGGCCTGGGCAGCAAAAAATTAGCTACCTGTTCTGCCGAAGTGGTGCGAACCGGCTGAATCCAACCACTGACTCCTTTCCTGTCTCCGTTAATGAGCCCACCAAAGTGGTACCTATTGATCTACTTGCATTTGCCTCCCAGGCCTAGAACGGCTCACCGGAAGTGCATGGATGCCACTTCCGGAAGTCTGTTCTAGGCCTCGGAGGCCCAGGCCTGCATCGAATAAGAGAACCGGTTGTTCAGGTATTTGAATTCCACCACTGGTCTGTTTGCTAGACTAGGTTTATTGGGTTGGATTCAGACAATGTAGTCCAAGACTAGTAGCGGCATTTGTCCATCACATTAAGCTTGGTTACATTTTTTTACCTTGGTTAATCTGTCTGTGGCTTCGCATATTATGTGAGCCCAGCCCCTTTAGGTCACTTAGAGTTCAACCAATGGCATGAACCCAGAGAATGTGTTGATGGGTATTGCACCAACCCAGTCTTTATTTTATGGTACAGTAATGACTGTTTTCATTTTGAAATTGCAGTCTAGGCTTGAAGGTTAAATAGAGCCTTTGTATTCCTCATGTATGGTTTGGCAAGAGGTATACAATTTACGTAGAGCTCACCCACTCATTCTCAGACTTTTGATTTGGGGTGCTTTTTTAGTGTCTTTCTCTTCCCCCATATTTCCCCCCCCCAAGTAGAACAGTGAGAGAAAAAGAGTTTATTCTCATAAACAAGCAACTACTACTAATGAAAAGAAGCTAGAATTGGTACAGCTAGAAGTGGAATAAGGATTCTCATTTACTTCATCCCCGCATCAGTGACTTAGGATGGAGAAATATAACAGAATACAGAATAATAGAGTTGGAAGGGACCTTGGGGGTCTTCTATTCCAACCACCTGCTCAAGTAGGAGATCCTAGAGCGGGGGTGTCAAACTGCCAGCCCGCGGGCCGGACGTGTCACGCGGAAGCCGCATCCACCCCATTGCCGGCAATGGCAAAACAGTCCCGATACGTCGCACGATATCACGTGATGTTGCGAGTTTGACATGCCTGTCCTATAGTATTCCAGACAAATGGTTGTCCTATAAACAGGATGAACTGAAGATATTCCTGCATCTTGCATGGACCCATGATGCACTGCTGGGACTAAGTTTGAAAAGCACAGCCTAGGCTGGCGGTTTTCCCAAGATGGGGTTAATGCCCAGCACTCAGGACAATGCTAACATTGCCAGGCAAGCTGGCTTCTAAAACTTAGCTACCAGGTCTGTTCTTGGGGTATTCTTGAACGTGGTTTTTATGTTACAAGCTGAGGCTTCCAGGGGGGTTCTGTTATTGCTCGGCTGAAGACCACTGCCTTAGATTTTGCATTTTAATAAACAGGACCAGAACATGTATTAGGAATGAAGTAGGCCGATGGCCACATTTCTAATCCTGATGTTCCCTTCTAGTGGAGGACACATAGCAATAGCAATAGCATTTAGACTTATATACTGCTCTACAATGCTTTACAGCCCTCTCTAAGCGGTTTACAGAGTCAGCATATTGCCCCCAACAATCTGGGTCCTCATTTTACCGCTCTCGGAAGGATGGAAGGCTGAATCAACTTGGAGCCAGTCAGGATTGAACTCCTGGCAGTGGGCAGAGTTAGTCTGCAATACTGCATTCCAACCACTGCACCACCACGGCTCTTTTATGATCACATGACATGTGCTAGCTCTCTTAGGGAGCCTCATGGCCTCAGAACAGTACCCCATCACCAGTGTTGAAGTAACTTTCAGCTTGCCAGCTTCTATTTATGAAATTGAGAATGGCACCATCTTTTCTTTCACCCCAGACAGCACAATGTCTACAATCTTGACTGCAATTTCAGAATGGCCTGGGCCTGCAATGGAAGTGAACATAATCTCAGAATTGTCCAGCATGCAGACCCATCTGTGTATTTCTATTTTTATCCTACACTTGCATCTTGCTTCTCAGTCAAAATAAAGTGACACACATTATGCACAATGGGAAAACATTATGTAAATGAGGCCCTTTTTAACCTCACTAGATTAATGGGATGATGAAAACAACTCAGTAATTTACCGATTGTGCTTTTTAAAAAAAGTTTGACATCAGCCAAATATTGTTGTTTTATACTGATTCTGTATTCCTTCTCCTGAACTTTATCCCAGTTAGTTAGTGAACCCTCAAGAACTAACTGAGAATCCCACAATATTAGTTGAATTTGCAACGGTTGCCACCAAATGCTACGTTGGTCTGTATCAAGGCTTATTTTGTCCACAAGTTATGTTAGAAATTCTGTTTATATAAAGCACCGCACAGAGCAAAGAAAGAGTACAGTCACCATGTGCTTTACTGCTCAACTATATTATTGTAACAGGTAACAGGAAGCTCTACTTAGGACAAAAGAGCATAGAGTGTATACCATGGATCCAAATTTGTAAACACTGCCATCAACTGGCTAAATACTACTGTAGTTGTTGCATAAAATACATTTCAACAATGAATTCCATCAAGTTAGTTATGAATGAGAGGGCGAACTGGCATGTATTACCAAGATTTGGTTAGGCATACAGTTTTTCCTTTCGGAAGTACTGTATGTCCACCCAGCTGTAGGAGAAGAACAGGCAGAGCTGGGGAATGGAGTTAAGTGTGCCATCAACTTAGAGCTGTTACAATGACCTTATCTGGGCCAATTTAATATTGTTCTTTAGTTGATTAGATTCTCGTGTATATTCTGAACAATAAATCTTCTGAACTGCAATATAATGTTTGGTCCTTTGCTCCTGACGTTAATCTGATTAATGATAAAGGTCAATGGAATTCAAAAAGGGTTGAGCTTGGACAGTTTGTGGCAATGTAATGATTCCAAGCTGATGATGTGCTTAACTCTGCCCCCCAGCTCTGCCTGCTCTTCTCCTATACGAGGTTTCAAATGTAACATATGTGACAATTTTTGAAGGCAATGCTGGTAGAATGGCTATCAACTTATGACCACAAGTGAGCCCAAAATTTCTGTTGTTACGTGAGACAGTTGTTAAGTTAGTTTTGCCCTATTTTATGACCTTTCTTGCCAAAGTTGTTAAGTGAATCACTGCAGTTGTTAAGTTAGTAGCATGGTTGTTAATTGAATCTGGTTTCCACATTGGCTTTGCTTGTCAGAAGGTTGCAGAAGGTGTTCACATGATCCCAGGACATGGCGACTGCCATAAATACATGCCAGTTGCCAAGAGTCTGAATTTTGATGATGTGTCTATGAGGATGCTGCAATGGTCATAACTGTGAGAAATGGTCATAAGTTACTTTTTCAGTCCTGTTTTAACTTTGGAACGGTCACTAAGTAAACTGTTATAAGTTGAGGTCTACCTGCAGTCATTTGGGAGGTTCTGGATGGCTTTTAGAGACATAGCACACCTGGATGTAAAATTGGGGTCTGGAAAGCAGATGAGATTTTGTGTTTATTTACTTATCAAATTTCTATACTGCCCATCACACTTGTGTCACTCTGGGATGTTTATGAATGAATGAATGAATGAATGAATGAATGAATGAATGAATGAATGAATGAATGAATGAATGAGCCAGGGCACTGAATGAATCCAACACAAAACAGATGTTTTATGCAGCTGAGTGATCTTGGTTTCCAGTTCCTTTGGTTTTGAAATTTGATCTTTTGAACTGGCTTTTAACCTTGTGTAAGCTGCCCAGAGTTTTTCTGAATTTGAATGTATGAATGCTATTTAAAATGGAATTTGTAATGAGTTGGGAAAACCGCCACTTCAGTATCAAGAAACCATTAAACTTCCCCTAAATGGGACAGCACACCAGGAAAGGCTACATGCCACACACATAAAAACAGGGACTTGGTCATGGCTACCATCTTGATAGGTTTTGTTCTCCACATCTGCCATCCCCATGGAGACTCCAGACCCCACGCACCCACTTCACGGTCTGTTTCTGTTGCTCCCCTTTGGGAGGAGGTTTTGAAGTATTTATAGCAGGACTACTAGATTCTGCAACAGCTTTGTTCCCTATGCCATCCATCTTGTAAATTCGCAGGATTCTTTTTCCTCACCATGTATATGTACACATCTGAACTAGACTGTGTTGTTTCTCTGTGTCATATATGTGTGTGTGTTTGGGTATATGCAAATTTTTTTGACATGTTTATGTAGTGTACACTGGAGAGCTGAATGCAACGAAATTTCATTTTGATGTATGCTGATTAGCATACATCTAAAGTGACAATAAAGTTATTCTATCTATCTATCTATCTATCTATCTATCTATCTATCTATCTATCTATCTATCTATCTATCTATCTATCTATCTATCTATCTATCTATCTATCTATCTATCTATCTATCTATCTATCTATCTATCTATCTATCTATCTATCTATCTATCTATCTATCTATCTATCTATCTATGATTTTGAGTAGGGTATTCCAAACTGACACTCTTTCAGAATGACAGTTGGGGTTAAAATGTAATAAGTGGTGATAGCCTATCATTTTATCATATGCAGGGTATTTTTAACCAACTGTTGCCTGGAATCAAGTTTGTGAGAAGAATGTCCAGCCAACATTTGGAGGAAAGGGTAAGGAATTAAAAAAAAAAAGGATATAATAAAACACTTCCAAGAGTTCAGTCAAACAATGAAAGCAATCAATTTGGATGCTTTAATTTGCACTCTTCCTGTCTTACTCCAAGGAAAGCCGTCTGCACATCCGGTAGGAAAGGCTGGGCATCCATGGACTTGAATCTCATTAATTATTTTCTCGGTATGAACAAAAAAAGGTGGTTCTTCCCACCCTGAGGTTATTGCTGTGCTTCCTTCTACGAAAGCACAGTCTTCCCTGAACACACATTTCCACCCCACTCTTTCGTTTTCTGCTGAAATTCAACCTCTGCCATTCCCTTTGACCCCAACATATGTCCCTGACTGCACTCTTTCCTCCAGTGGCTTCCTCCTGTCAATTACTCTTGACCCAGAGCATGGTCCACTCCCCGATGCCTTGCTGACCCAGGCTTGCCAAAGCTGAATGAAGCCTCCCTCCTTTTCCTTCCCGCAGAAGCCCTACACAACCGGAAGTCAATTGGGTTGTCTTTTTTAAAAAAATGTCTGTTCACTGTTCAGAGACTGGACAGCCACTTATCAGAAATGGTACAGGGTCTCCTGCTTGAGCAAGGGGTTGGACTAGAAGACCTCCAAGGTCCCTTCCAGCTCTATTGTTCTGTTATTCAGTGCTAGACTGGAGTGGGATTTGCTCTCCATTTATATGCAGCTTGCCCTGTCAGTACTGTATTGGTGAGGTGTTGTTTTCTCCTGGGCAGTTGCTTGACTAGGCTGTTGTTTATTCCTTGATTGCTTGTCTGAGTTGGTATTTCCTCAATTCGGATATTGTTAACTGCTTGATTGTTGGTCTAGTGCAGGGGTAGGCAACCTTGGCTCTTTTATGACTCGTGGACTTCAACTCCCAGAATTCCTGAGCCAGCCATGCTGAGGGGAAAGGGAGAGGTTTCCAAGCTGAGCCATGCTGGCTCAGGAATTCTGGGAGTTGAAGTCCACGAGTCATAAAAGAGCCAAGGTTGCCTACCCCTGGTCTAGTGTTATTCTCGGTGTTAATCTCTGCTTATCTGAGTGTTGATTGCTAGCGAGAAAGTGTTCTAGTCTTTTTATTTCCTTTTTAGCTTTTTTTATTCTCTCTTTTGAATAAGGGGTAAATGTTTATTTCTGTATCCCTATTGGCAAGGTAAAGAACAATTTCACACCCTAACAAGATAAACAACAGCTACACATGAGCTACATACATTCTCTTCTATTGAAATCTGGTTTTCCTTAGAATCACAATACTCAATAACGTTAAATTAAATTTAATTCAAATATAATTACTCCTAGGAGTGGATTAATTGATTGATTTCAGTTTTGGGTCAGATTCTTATTTCCCAGTCATTCTGGCCTGTTTCCATAGGTTGTTTACAACAAGGGACAACAGAAAACTCCATCAGATCTCTTTGCTAAAGGACATGCTGATAATAACTACATAGCATATTTATAAGCCAATATATCTAGAGTGCTCCAGGTTGGGGCAGGCTGTACAACAATAACAAGCTGACTCTTAGTCATGTCGTCCCTCCAGGAGACTTAACCAGCTAGTGATTATACTCAAAAAGAGAATGCCAAATTTCACGGTCCTTGATCTGATGAGGCATTTCCTTGTTACCCCTTCTACTCTAGTTTTTCTACCTGCCAAATCAAAACAGAAAGTTCAAAGCAGCTTTGACATCCTATGTAGGCCCTGACAGGCTGCAGGTGTTTGCTGATTTCTGTTCTTCTGACATTTTTCTCCCAAAGCAGAGAGAGAGAGAGAGAGAGGGAGGGAGAGAGAGAGAGAGAGATGATTTAGAAACAATTGGGGGTCCTGGCTTGCGGTGGGAATCTTCTGACCCGCCATTGTGGTTCAAGCTTCTCTTGAAGTTCCTGATGTTTGTCTCTCGTGCCCTCCCCTTCACCAGCATCTTTGGCTCTGATTTTGGTGATTTCATGCCTCTGGAGAAATGGTCAAGAGGATCTGGTTGAATTTAGAAGGGACTCAAATGCAAACGCTATTTTCATGGACGTTCTCAGCAGAAGAGGTGACAGACTTTTCTTTTCTCAAAGACACATTCAGTGGTGGGATTCAGCCGGTTTGCACCAGTTCGGCAGAACCGGTAGCTAATTTTTTGTTGCCCAGGCCCAGAATGGACTTCCGGAAGCGGCGTCCGCACAGAGAACCGGTTGTTCACATATTTGAATCCCACCACTGGACACATTGTCTTTGAAGGTAGGATGTGGGAATTCCGAATCCCGGGGTCCAGCGCCTGCTGGACGGACCAGTGGTTGTGGGAGTTCAAATCCCGGGGTCCAGCTTCTGCTGGACGGACCAGTGACGTACGTCAGCCTGGGCCAACGGACCTCGCGTTTGGTAGATAGGAAACACACGGACAACATGTTTCTTCAGGTTGAATCAGCAAGCGAGAGCGCAGAAGGATCTGCGTGCCTTTCTTTTATTGGTACACTTACGTCACAGCAGGAGGTTGTAAAGGGTGGGTTTTGCCAGGAAATGAAACTTAAAAGGGTACCTTAACTTAACTCAGGAAATGGAAACTTAATAAGACATAAACGAAACCTTTAACTTAACTCAGGAAATGGAAACTTAAAAGCATAAATGAAACCTTAAGCTATTGAAATGGTTGCAACATCTCCACTGTTTTTATTTTTTAAAGTTCAATCTCTATCCTACTCGTAGCCATCATCTGCATCCTCCGAAACAGAAGAGGGCAACTCCATAAGAATACGAGATTCTTGCTTGGGGGCAAGAGCCTCCATGGCTAAGTCTGATTCAGTATCGGAACAGTTGGAGTCCGTGTCAGACAGTGTCAGTAGGGCAACCTTTTCAAAGGGGTGGAATTTGGGTTTCAAGGGTTCATATATATTGTTTGAGGCAAGCATAACATTAATCTTAGAAAGATTAGAATCCAAACCATTCAAACGATCCTTGAGAAATTGCAAAAGGCGTGAAAAAACACATGGGCCAATCATACATAATATAAGCAAAATTATACAAGGTCCTAAAATAGCAGAAAGCAATGTAGTAATCCAGGGAGAGAAATTAAACATGCTTTGATACCAGGATTGTTGGGAGAACCTTTCCTGTTCCCTGTCTTTTAATCGTTTGCGTAACTCATTCATAGAGTCGCGCACAATGCCAGATTGATCAGAATAAAAACAACATTCTTCTTTTAAGGCTACACACGTTCCACCTTCCTTTAAAAATAAAAGGTCGAGGGCACGCCTATTCTGCAAAACTACTTCAGCAAGAGACGACAAAGAAGTTTAAAGGGCAGAAATTGAAATCTCAATGCGGGAAAGATCATTATCTATTTCTAGACTAAGTTTTTGTATTTGTTGTTGATTAACAACCAAAGCCGCAGCTCCAGTAACTGCTCCTGCAGCACCTAATCCTAAAAGAACTGAAAGGGTTAGGGCTGTAACAAATTCACGTTTTACACGTAGGTGGTATTCCGGTGGTTCCATAAGGGAAACAAAATCAGAGGGGGAATTATAAGTGATTCTAGGGACTAAGCGTACCTGAATACAAAAGGTTTTTTGTTGTATAAGGACATCCCCTGATACACAGGCTGTGGCACCTGTAGAGCAAGCCCAGATGGAGTTGTTGCCGGGGATGAAGAATTGGCCCTTTAAGCTGGCAGAAATATTACCATTACTCAAGGTAAAAAGAGAGTTATAACCTGCCGTATTTACACTGCCCGATCTTTTCTGGGTGAGCCAAACATCACATTGGTATTTGCCAGTGGTGATATTAGCACAATATTGAGAATAATTTGCAGGAATGTTTCCCAAGCAACAACCATGTCCCATAATAGAAGTAATAGTGATGGATGTTGAGTTCCATCTGCAAGAGTCATCTTTAGTAGCATTCTTAATAGGTTCGATGGAGCCAACAGCGTCATAAAAGGGTGGAGTGGCTGATAAACAGAGCCAACAGTGGTCGGTTTGTGAAGAAGAATTAACAGCACTTTTTAGCAAAAAGGAAGAAGCATTGACAAGGTTAATCAAGGGATTAGGCATATTATGTACAACGGACTGTAAAAAAACAGGTTGAATGCTTTTGTTAGGACCTATAGGAGGGGAATGTGGTGACTGGATTGTGAGGCGAATGGAAAAAACTCCGCCGTCGTCTTCAGAACCGCTCCATTCTCTACCACCCCAAGAATATCCGACAGCCCATTGCTCTGTAGTCAAAGTCTTTCCTTGGGATGTGAAGGTAATGTTCATTGGATTTTTCCGCTCACCACAGCAATGCAAATTAGAAGGGCAGGAAGGAGAAGGGGGTTTGCCATTACTACGGTTAATGGCAATATAATCATTTGAGCGAGGGGCAGTCCAGGATATAGCGCCCGTAGAAACACAAGACCATGAGGCACAGTATTTATCCAAAAAAGTGCCACATTGATATTTTTCCTCAGGTGTCTTTGGTTCGGGACAAAAATACAGGTCCCACCATGTTGCTTCTAGTGGAGAAGGTGTACACGAACCTTGTTTGTCCCATTTGTTAGTTTGGAAAAATTTTGAAGCAAATTTGTTGACCCCAGGACCCATTTCGGCAAAGTCAAAATGTAAGATAGGGAACCAGGGCCATATTGTGTATTTAGAGATTTGGAATAATACCTGATTTTCAAAGTCACGAACAGTCCATGTGTAGTTGAGAGGTCGATGAGGATTAGGATCAGGAGATCGCCGTCGTCGAGAATGAATGATGCGTTGGTGTGAGTGAGGTTGCTTTGTGGAATGAAAGTGTTGTAAGTGAGGTGAGGTAAAAATACGGGCGGTCAGGTCTAGGAAGGAGCGGGGATGAGGAACAAAGTTATAGGCAAGTAAACGAGGAGACAAAGGAGGTTTTACATAGCTCGCCACTGATGCGAGTTCAAAAGAATGTGTAGTATAAGTACCATAGGATGAAAATCCAGACACATAATAGCGCCCCGTAGTCTCAGGGGTCACAAGAATAGCAAGAGTTATGTGACAAGGGTAATGAGCATAGGTGAGGGAAATAGAGGGAGATGGTGGAAGAGGAATGCCACGATTAGGATACTGAAAAAACACAAAGGGACAAAAGGATTGACCTCGGTCATAACAATGAAAAAGGGCAGTAGTATTGAGATCAAGAAAAGAAAAAACAGGACCACAATATAGGCCTTTATGAAAATTTAGAGGAATTCTCAGGTGCTTTGTCATCATGGGAAGGTGCAGTGTGGACATCATGGGGAAGGAACTTGTCAAGAGTGTCATCAAAAGCAGGGTCCACATGATTGATGCAAAAGTGTTGGACCCCTGGACAATATGGGTGGTGCAATATGCAGTTGTTACACCAATAACAGCACGTACATCCACACTCACAAAGGCAATGATGGCACATCCGATGGAGTTGGTGGGTTGTGTGGAGTGATGAAATATGGGCGGATACAACGAGCAGGGACCCACAAAACTCTGTCGGGTAGTTGAACTGCAGCGTAGCCTCTTCCCCAGGTGATGAGTTCAGCTGGGCCTTTCCAAGTAGGATCCGGGAGTTGCCTGTAGTACACAAGTGGTCTTGAAGTTGGGACAACAGGTTTAGTAAAGTGTCGAGACGCAGCAGACAAAGAAGGAGTGCCAGTGAGATTTAGAAAATTGAGAGTATACAGACAAACATTTAACACATTTTGCAGTGCCGGGAGGTTTGGGGGGCATAAGCCCTTGGACCCCATATAACGATCTAATGCATTTTTTAAAGTTTGATTTGCTCGCTCAACAATAGCCTGCCCTTGGCTATTGAAAGGAATTCCAAATTTGTGGACAATGGACCAGTGATGACAAAACTGTGAAAATTGTGAGCTGACATAAGCTGGGCCATTGTCTGTTTTTAATATTTTTGGACATCCCAGCACTGTAAAGGTACGAATACAGTGATTAATCACTTGTTTTGCAGCTTCCCTTTTTGTGGGGTTGCCAAAATAAATCCGGAGAACGTATCTACTGTAACATGTAGATATTTCCACGGGGCAAATGGAGGATATTGAGTTACATCCATTTGCCAGGTATCACAGGCTTCAGTGCCTCTAGGGTTAACACCCTGTGGGATACCTTTAGACTGTAGGCTACAGGTTGGGCATTGTTAAATTATGGCTGTAGCTTCAGCCATAGTGATTCCAAATTGTTTCATTAGTGCTTTTTTATTTTGATGAAAATAAGCATGACTGTCCCAAGGGGAGACAGGAGAAAGAGACATGAGGCAGGTAGCAGAGGCCGCAGCGTCTGCAATAT
Source organism: Azemiops feae (assembly GCA_023970755.1). Classification (NCBI taxonomy): domain Eukaryota; kingdom Metazoa; phylum Chordata; class Lepidosauria; order Squamata; family Viperidae; genus Azemiops; species Azemiops feae. Next base: position 176,357 of record JALGBA010001957.1, read on the forward strand.
CATTTCCCTTTTGCAAGAAGCCAGGAAAAGGTTGGTGGCTTCTTATGTGTGTGACAAAGTAAAGATGTTTCCTGTTGGATATTACAGTTTGTAGGGTGGAAAATAAAGAAGTTAAATCAGGGTCCAGGGATGGAGAGAGGTATGATTGAAAAATAGTGGTGACAATTTGAGTGACATAGAGACTGTCAAGAATGAGATTTATAAGTTGAGTGGAAAATGTTTGAAAAGCTAGAATGGCAGCGGCTAGTTCCGCACGCTGAGCAGACCGTTGGGGTGGCGTTATTTTTGTGTGCCATTGGTCATGAATATACCAGGCACAAGCACCAAATTGTTTACTGCCATCTACAAAGAGTGTGACAGCATGTGGGATGGGAAAGCGTTGTAATTGGGTATCCCATGAAACATGGATATTTTGTAGGAGCTGAATGCGAGGATCAGCAGGAGGGTGGCAGGATATCTTTCCAGGCCACTCAGTGAGAGCAAGCTGCAAGGCTTCAGAGTTAGAATAGATGGTTTCCCATGTAGTGAGAGAACATGGTACATATAGGACAGAAGGTTCTATTCCTGCAAGGGCTTTTGCTCGAAGGCGAGCCTTAGAGATGAGAGAGGCAAATTGAAAAGGTTTTTGACTAATTGTGTTTCTAGGAGTGTGAGGGAGGTGAAGCCATTCTAGAATCAGCAAGGAGGGAATAGTTTGGACAATAGCACATGTAGGTAAAGAAATAGTATTACACAATAAAAGAGAAAAGGGAATGTTTGGGGTCATTCGGTCAACCCACTGAATTTGTAGGGCTTGGTTGACCAATTGAATCACTTTTAAATGACTGTCCTGCAGTGGAATAACATCTGCAGGATGTTTGCCTTTGGGTAAGGCTGAAAAAAGAGGTGATAATTGAAAAGTGGTGAGACCTATATAAGGTCGAATCCAATTAATAGCACCTAAATATTGCTGTAATTGAAGTAAAGTTGGTTGGTGTGGTAATTTTAATAAGGGAAAAAGTGGTGCAGCATGGGAGGCCAATAATTTATGGCCCAAATATTGAAAAGGAGGGGAGGTTTGGACCTTGTCAGGAGCAATGTGCAAACCTCCTTTTTGCAAAATTGTTGTGAGGGTTGGCAAAGTTGCAAAAACAGTACCCTTTGGGCCTGGTGCTGCGACCAAAATATCATCCATGTTATGGTAAACCAAAAAGGAGGGATGAAGGTCCCGATATGGTTACAAAACATGGAAAACAAAAAACTGACACATTGTAGGGTTATTTAGCATGTCCTGTGATAAAACCTTCCATTGGTAGCGCTGAGTTGGTTGAGAATTATTCAACTCAGGCACTGTAAAAGCAAATAAATATTTATCCTGTTGATGCAAAAGAATGAAAAAAAAAACAATCCTTTAAGTCAATTATCATGGAGGAAACGCCATTTGCCTGATTTCTTGTTTATAACAAAAACTGGAACAGAATAAGATTGCAACATTTTATGCCCTAAATAAAGATAAAGTGTAACTGTATCTTTTCCAAGGCAACTTGCAATCCATAGATACTTGAATCATTTTGTATTTCAAAAAGCCAATTAGATTGTATTTTTGGGATTCCAATTTAATCAAATTCCATTCAGATGAAACAAATTTCCATTAAATAGGGAAAACATTTACAAATCTAAGCAAAACAATTCAGAGTCATTTCTTTTGGTTGATGGATGTATATGTCTAACTAAACAATTTAAAACTCAAAAATTTGCAAAAGAATTGCCCAACAATTACTGCCTCCTCTTTCGAGTAAAAAAAATAGCAAGCTGAAACTGCAAGAGTGGGCATCAAATTTCACATCCACCCCCCTTCCTTAACCCAAACTTCTAAACAAAGGAAGAAAAAAAAAATAGTTAAAACGACAGCTGCCCCCCCTCCTCTATCTGCCCTTCCTTTGCTCTTAAAACAATACAGCCAGCGAAAAACGAAAGAGGCAGGAGGGGGGGGAAGAAAAAGAAACTTTGCAAAAATCTCACCACCAAAAAAATTCACATGCAGTCACATGTATAAATTCTTTTATACCTCTTCCATAAAACTTTGCACATGCAAACTCATACCATTGCGTTCCCATGTTACAACAATAAAAACTACAGTTTTACTGTTCCTTTCACAGCGTGGGATGGGTGGAGGGGTGATGGCTAACACACACACATTTACACCAGCAAATTAACTCATTCACTTCCATTCTGTTTGCTTACACCATTTCACATACAAATATTTCAATATATGTTTTCCAAGCAAACTTTTTATTTTTAATTAAGGCCTTTTTGTTTGTTGTTATCAAAGAGGGTTTTGACCCTTTTCCAAGTCTTGGAAATAACACAAAACAACACAGACAGACATATATACACAAATACCATTAAAACAACATTTATTTAGACATATGGCTTGTCCTGCAAGAAGCGAGAAAATCATGAGATGATTCCAACCAAACATGTGGTTTTTATAGGGCCCTTTAACCATCTCCTATTTTTATCACCATTCCAAGTCCAAACGTAACGTTCTAGGAGTTAAACATATATAAAACAAAACACACACATCAACACAAAGCACCACCAGACATTGTCTGACAGGGTTCAAACTTAACAGATTACAAAAGAGTTTCAAAACATTCCAATTGTTCAAAACGCATTGCAGAGAAGTGCAGTTTGAGTTAATTTATGTCTCTAAATTGTTCTGAAAATTTATTGTTTGGTAGTTTGATGAAACGGAAGCATTGAGTGCAGTTGCAAAACTCTGCAAAACAGGATACAGGGTTGCCTGTTTCTGTTTTGGAGGAGAGAGAGAAGGATAGAGCGAAGAGGGGGGGTTTTTTGGCTGTGCCGGCTTTGGAACGTCTTCCGTAGTAGGCACAGGTTAAAAGGAAGGGTCTGGGGATAGACAGTTGTTCCGTTAACTTTTTGCAAACAATTTGCCTTTCTGGCTAAAGAGGAAAGTTCATCCACATGCTTGGACAAAACCTTGGAAAGTGAGGAGCCGTTACTTACGTTGATCAAGCCTTTGCCAGGTGCGTAAATACAGGAGCCAGAGCAGCGCTTCCCTAGACAGAGAACACGCCGTGGAGTGAATCACGTCATAGAGTGAATCACGTCGGGGTCACCAGTTGTGGGAATTCCGAATCCCGGGGTCCAGCGCCTGCTGGACGGACCAGTGGTTGTGGGAGTTCAAATCCCGGGGTCCAGCTTCGGCTGGACGGACCAGTGACGTACGTCAGCCTGGGCCAACGGACCTCGCGTTTGGTAGATAGGAAACACACGGACAACATGTTTCTTCAGGTTGAATCAGCAAGCGAGAGCGCAGAAGGATCTGCGTGCCTCTCTTTTATTGGTACACTTACGTCACAGCAGGAGGTTGTAAAGGGTGGGTTTTGCCAGGAAATGAAACTTAAAAGGGTACCTTAACTTAACTCAGGAAATGGAAACTTAATAAGACATAAACGAAACCTTTAACTTAACTCAGGAAAAGGAAACTTAAAAGCATAAATGAAACCTTAAGCTATTGAAATGGTTGCAACAGTAGGAAAAGCCCACAGAGAAGCAGGACAACGTAGAGAGACTTTCCATGTATTGGCACTTCCAGTAAAATAGATTTCAAATATCCAGGCTGAAGAAGACTTTCTCCAGAGTTGTGGACAAACCAAGTCCTGGTTTTGCATGGTTGCAGTAAACACTTAGTCATGGTAGGGTAAATTCCCCTGGAATTTATTTATGAGCTTTTAATTGCTTCCTTTTCCTTTCCTAAGAGCCTTAAACATCTATTCTTTTTTATTTTGGTTTGGACGAATAGGGTAGAGGGCACCCTGATGTGTGGAAATTGGAGCAAACCTGCTTATAAATACACCGTCATGCCTTCTGAGAACAGGTAGTCCTCTACTTACGACCGCAGTTGAGCCCAAAAATTTCAGTTGTTAAGGGAGACATTTGTTAAGTGAGTCTTGCCCCATGGTACAACCTTTCTTGCCACTGCAGTTGTTAAGTTTGTAACCCGGTTGTTAAGTGAATCCGGCTCCCCCATTGACTTTGCTTGTCAGAAGGTCGCCAAAGGGGATCACGTGACCTTGGGACACAGCAACCGGTCCTAAATATGAACCAGTTGCCGAGCCTCTGAATTTTGATCACGTGATCACGGGGATGCTGCAAAGGCCGTAACTGTGAAAAGTGCTCCTAAGTCACTTTTTTCAGTGCCGTTGTAACTTTGAACGGTCACTAAATGAACTGTTGTAAGTCGAGGACTACCTGTACTTGACAATAAGGCTAAGGATGGCTAAATAAATAGTCCGGTGTGTTGTGAAATGTACACGTGGATCTTACATTCCTGCAAGGGCCTAGGGCAGGGGCCTGCAACCTTGACAACTTTAAGACTTGCGGACTTCAGCTCCCAGAATTCCTCAGCCAACTATGCTGAGGAGAAAGGGAGAGGTTTCCAAGCTGAGCTATGCTGGCTGAGGAATTCTGGGAGCTGAAGTCCGCAAGTCTTAAAGTTGTCAAGGTTGCAGGCCCCTGGCCTAGGGGTTGCATCGATTATATTGATGTAATGCTAATGATGTTAAATCTTCCCTGCTGGTTGAATTCTCTGCATCCCAAATGGGGCAGGCTATTTTCGTAACAAGCTATTGTGGCTGGACCTGTTCTGGGAGCAATGCCCAACTGATTCTCTTGTCTGGAGAGGTTTTTGCTTTTCATTAAATGCTCTGCACGGCTGCCTTGAGCTCCTCTTTGCCCTGAAACCACCTCAAGGCAGCTGGTTTCCCACACAACCCGCATTGCATCTGCCTTTGCCCACCCAACGCAACTTCATCGTCTTTGACTTTTGACCATTTTCATGACGTCGTCCCACATCTTATTTTAATGTTCCCGTTTCCTAACCTGTCTTTATCCCCTCACCTTCCAATGGGGATGGCCTCTGTCTTTGCTTAAGAAGAACTTTCTTCCAGAACTTTTTGAGTTTCCCTCCGTTGTATATACTGGAACTGGACACGCGACATCTTCTGAACGTCTCCACCGTAGGTTTGAATAAAGAAGGAGAACGGGTAGGAAAAAATGCATAAGAATTTCACTGCTCAGCACTAATAGAAATTCAGATTGCAGACTCAAAGGAACTCCTCCCCACTCCTCTCCCCTCCCTTCCTCTCCCCTCCCCTCCCTTCCTGTGTCCTCTTCCTCCCCTTTCCTCTCCTGTCTTCTCCTGTCTTCTCCCTTCCCTTCCCCTCTCCTCCCCTTTCCTCCTCTGCCTCCCCCTTCTCCTCTCCTCTCCCCTCCCCTCTCTTCCTGTGCCCTCTCCCTCCCCTCTCCTGTCTTCTTTTCTCCTCTCGCTTTCTCTCCCCTTCCCTCCTCTGCCCTTCCCTCTCTTCTC
>JALGBA010001959.1:0-57500 GCA_023970755.1 Azemiops feae
TTCTCTCCTTGATTAGTTTCCATCCGTTGCTTCTTGTCCTGCCTTCAGGCGCTTTGGAGAATAGCTTGACTCCCTCTTCTTTGGGGCAGCCCCTGAGATATTGGAACACTGCTATCATGTCACCCCCTTGTCCTTCTCTTCGATAAACTAGACATACACAATTCCAGCAATCGTTCCTTATATGTTTTAGCCTCCAGTCCTTTAATCATCTTTGTTGCCCTTCTCTGCACTCTTTCTAGAGTCTCAACATCTTTTTTACATCGTGGTGACCAAAACTGGATGCAGTATTCCAAGTGTGGCCTTACCAAGGCCTTGTAAAGTGGTATTAACACTTCATGTGATCTTGATTCTATCCCTCTGTTAATGCAGCCTAGCACTGTGTTGGCTTTTTTGGCAGCTGCAGCACACTGCTGGCTCATATTTAAGTGATTGTCCACTAGGATTTAAAGAACTTGATTGTGGTTATTAAAAATCGCCCATCTTAATTGCCATTCTTCCTCTAGATCGTAAGACTGTGGTATATTATCCCAAATCTGGGAGTTGAAATCCATACATTTAAAAGTTCCTGAGACTAAAAACATTGCTCTGAAGTTCTTCAGAGTTTTGATAAAAGAGGGATTTGTGCCAAGAATATTGTTCATTGGACACATGAGTTGGACAAGACTACTTAAAGGACTGCCTATGGAGATTCTCAGTCATCCAGGTCATGGTTGTCCCAACGGTGTTTTTTCAAGAGAAAACTGGTCTTTCTTTGTTTTTCCTTAAAGAGGTTTCACTTCTCATCCAAGAAGCTTCTTCAGTTCTGACAGAACCCTCCCTCCCTCCCTCCTTCACCTTCTTCCTTCCTTCCTTCCCTTCTTCCCCTTCTTCCTTCCTTCCTTCCTTCCTTCCTTCCTTCCTTCCTTCCTTCCTTCCTTCCTTCCTTCCTTCCTTCCTCCTCCCTCACCATTAGCAAAGCAAGACTTATGGTGTGCCATCTCAGCACCACTGAGACTGGTTTTTTGAAGTTTAGATCTTGCCTTTCCCCCACGAATTCAAGGGGCCTTTCATTCTTGAAAGATCATCAAAAAAAAAAAAAAAACTAGCGAAGTGCAGAATCTTTTCCACACACTTCAGACAACGACGGCATTTGCTTCTTTTGTCCCAATGGCGCTGCCTTCATCTCATCTGCAATTGTGGCCCAGGAGGCCTTTAGTTCTCCTGGTCTTAAAAGAAAGAAATCCATTTAATCCATCCAACGCAACCTTCCCCACTGATCTATTCTGATATTCTTCACTGGCCACTTGATTGGTCAATGAGGAATGATAATCAGGTGACTCTTGGGAGTTAAGATGAGCATGGCCTGTGTTGGCCAATTGAGTCTAAGGATGGCCCTTGCCTCCCTGGGCAATATTTGCTTTTGCCAATCAGAAACTCTTTCAAACAGGATTAATAATAATAATAATAATAATAATAATAATAATAATAATAATAATAATAATAATAATAATAATAATAATAATAATAATAATAATAATAATAATAATAATAATAATAATAATAATAATAAAGTTGGAAGGGACCTTGGAGGTCATCTAGTCCAACCCCCTGCTCAGGCAGGAAACGCTATACCATTTCGGACAAATGGCTGTCTACTCTCTTCTTAAAAACTTCCGGTATTGGAGCATTCACCGCTTCTGGAGGCAGGTTGTTCCACTGGTTAATTGTTCTAACTGTCAGGAAGTTTCTCCTTAGTTCTAGGTTGCTTCTCTCCTTGGTTAGTTTCCATCCGTTGCTTCTTGTCCTGCCTTCAGGCGCTTTGGAGAATAGCCTGACTCCCTCTTCTTTGTGGCAGCCCCTGAGATACTGGAACTCTGCTATCCTGTCCCCCCTCGTCCTTCTCTTCATTAAACTAGACATACCCAATTCCAGCAACCGTTCCTTATATGCTTTAGCCTCCAGTCCCCTAATCATCTTTGTTGCTCTTCTCTGTACTCTTTCTAGAGTCTCAACGTCTTTTTTACATCATTTATAGAGATTCTCAATCATTCAGGACAAGGGTGTCCCAAAGGGGCTTTTTCAAGAGGCAGCTGGACTTTCTTTGTTTTATTTTTGAAAAACGTTTCTCTTCTCATCCAAGAAGCTTCTTCAGTTCTGACTTCGGTTCAGTCAGAACCGAAGAAGCTTCTTGGATGAGAAGCGAGATGTTTTCAAGGAAAAGAAAAATCCCAAGAAACTCCGGTTTGCCTTTTGAAAAGCACCTTTGGGACTTTCTTTTTCATCTGCCAGATTCTCTGAATCTGGATATCGGTTGGGCTAAAGGTGGCTGATTTAAAATAAAAATGTAGAAGGGAAATGCCATGGGCTCCAAGAATAAATCTGAAGAATAGAGAGGGAAGAACGATAACCAAGACAATTATCAAACAGTCCTCAGCTTACAACCATAATGGAGACTGCTCATTACGATCATAAGTTGTAACAGTCATAAAGTGGCTCATCTCCCAAGTATAAGACCTTTTTGCAATGGTCGTTAAGCAAATTCTGTGCTCATAGAACAACTGCAACGGCCATTGAGTAAACAAGGAGTTATTAAGCGAATCCATCGTTCATTATGGAGCATTTTTGCCAAAAACTAGAAGCAAAATGCTGATTTTCAGCAAAAATGTCATATATTGTGGTGACATAATTACAGAACATTGCAAATGGCCATATATGCAGGCTGGTTGCTGAGCAACGAAAGTGCAGTCACATGACCATAGGGGGTGTGGCCATTGGAACATTGGAATTAGGTTGTAAATTCTTGGGGGGGGGTCTGTTATGACTTTGAATGGTCACTAAGCAGACCACTCATAAGTCAAGGGTTATCTATAAAAGAAATTTGAGCCAGAAGCAGAAATGTAATTTGAGAAAACGTGTTAGACAAGACCCCTAGATAAAGACAAGGGGGAAGGAAAATGCATCCAGACTTGCAAGATTATTGTCTCTCTAAATCTACAATAAAAATAGTATTAATACAGATAGTCCTCGACTTACAACAGTCATTTAGCAATCATTCAAAGTTACAACAGAACTGAAAAAAGTGGCTTTTGATCGTTTTTCACACTTAACAACCATTATAGCATCCCCATGATCACTTGATCAAAATTCAGACACCGGGCAACTGACTCATATTTACGACAATCGCAGTGTCCCGGGGTCACGTGATCGATCCCCTTTTTTCGACCTTCTGCCAAGCGAAGTCAACGGGGAAGCCAGATTCACTTAACAACCGTGTTACTAACTTAACAACCGCAGTGATCCGCTTAGCAACTGTGGCAAGAAAGGTTGTAAAAAGGGGCAAAATTCACTTAACATCTCAGTTAGCAACAGAAACGTCGGGATCATCAGCTGTGGTCATCAGTTGAGGACCACCTATATCTGTGACTTTAGTTCCTACTCTGATCTACCTTGAAGGACTGGCTTACTTCAAAATAGCCTTGAAGTTCAGACCACATTGGAAAATAGAGCCAGCACTGATTCTTCCAGTTGTGCACGCTCTTCACACAAACCAGATCTTTTAACAACCAGCTGGGCCCTGCCCTTGCCACAAGGCATGCTGGCCTCTTGACCGATAACCCCTCCAGCACCATCCCTGGTCTTTAAATGGCCTGGGGAATCTATTGCTGGAAGGTAAGGAATTCACTTGTGTGGCCTGACCCTTAATCCTTCTGCCGTTGCTTGCCTGGGGGATAATTTGATCCCGACACAGACCCACTGACGGCTGGCGCCGCTCATGCGCCTGGTGTTGTTGACTTCTCATAGATGGATAAGCAGTAATAATAGCTGGAGGAGAAGCCAATGTGGCAGCCAACGGGAGGTGGGGAGAGGGATCTGTTCGCAGGCCCCGTTCGTTTTAAGGGCTCTAAGCTCAACTGCCTTTTCCCCCCTCCTGTCCCTTCTGCATGCAAGTTGGCTATTGTTCTCAGCTTCCAAGCCCTAATCCTGTCTACATTCCTGGTCCAGCAGGTCCTTGCCGGTTCCTGACCACCAGTCACGGCCAGCAACAGATGGCAAAAAATTACAGGCTGATAAAAAGAGACGGGTCGACTTGAAGCATCTCATTGAACGTAGAATAGTAAGAGTTGTTCTAGTCTAGTCTTATTCTAGAGTCTTCTAACCCAACCCTCCACCCAAGTAGGAGATCCTGTTCAGCGTCATTTCAGAGAAATGGCTGTCCAGTCTCTTTTTGAAAGCTTCCGGTGGTGATCTCAAGCAGCGTTCTCCAACTGGGTGTTCCTTTCATTGGTTTTGAGACAGCAACTTTGGGAAATCTCTCATTAGCCTGGCCTTTGATTGAGAGTCAGGTCTGGACGTTGCAAGTCTAATTACCTTGGAGGGACAATTCAAATGCAAGGTTTGGACCTAACTAAGGATGAAGGTTCCTACCAATGAAAACAACCAATCAATGGAATGGCTTGCCTTCACAAGTTGTGGGTGCTCCATCACTGAAACCTTTCAAGAAGAGATTGGACAACCATTTATCTGAAATTGTATAGACTCTCCTGCAGAGGGTTGAACTAGATGACCTCAAAAGTCCCTTCCAACTTTATTATTCTATGTTCTTTGTTCTTCTCCAGTCTTTGCAATAAAAGAGCAGTGCATGTTGGTGTGTAGCTGCATAGAATGACAGAATAACAGAGTAGGATGGGACCTTGGAGGTCTTCTAGTCCATCCCCCTGCTCAAGCAGGATCTATCTGATCTACATCCTACAGCTGATTCTTATACTAGTCCCTAACTTACGACCATTCCTTTAAACAACCTCTCAAAGTTATGATGGCACTGAAAAGAGTGATTTACGACCAATCCTCTTACAGGTAGTCCTCGGTTTACAACAGTTCGTTTAGTGACCGTTAAAAGTTACAACGGCACTGAAAAAAGTGACTTATGATCATTTTTCACACTTATGTCCATTTTAGCATCTCCACGATTTACATTCGGTTGCTTGACAACTGACTCACATTTATGACGGTTGTAGTGTCCCAGAGTCATATGATTCCCTTTTGCGACCTTCCGATAAATGTCTACGGAGATTCTCAGCCATCCAGGACACGGTTGTCCTAAAGGTGCTTTTTCAAGAGGCAGCTGGATTGCCTTGGTTTTTCCTTGAAGACGTTTCGCTTCTCATCCAAGAAGCTTCTTCAGTTCTGATCGGATGGTGGGGAATGGAAGGATTTATATTATATTTATATTCCCGTTGTCTGCAAGGAATATAAATCCTTCCATCCTCCACCATCCAGTCAGAACTGAAGAAGCGAAACGTCTTCAAAGAAAAACAAAGTCCATTTGCCTCTTGAAAAAGCACCTTTGGGAAGACCTTCTGATCAGCCAACACAATGGGGAAACCAGATTCACTTAATTTAACAACAGTGATTCACTTAAGAACTGTGGCAAGAAAGCTTGTAAAATGGGGCAAAACTCACTTAACAGATTTCTCACTTAACAACATAAATTTAGGACTGAGTTGTGGTTGTAAGTTGATGACTATCTGTATTTATTTTTTAAATTTATAGGCTGCCCATCTCACTACCCAAAGCAACTCACTTAAAAAAATTGCAGCATTATGAGATCAAAAGTCGGGCACTTGGCAACTGGCATGTACATATGACGGTTGCAGTGTCCCAGTGTCATGTGATTACCAATTCCCAGGGAGCTTTTGACAAGCAAAGTCAATGGAGGAAGGTGGATTCAGTTAACAACTGCAGCAAAAAAAGGTCATAAAATAAGATACAACTCACTTAACAATTGGCCCACTTACTGATGGAAGTTCCTTCTGCCAATTGTGGTTTCACGCTGCAGCATCCTACAATGGAGGCTAGGAGCTAAGCAGTTCCCAGTTCATGACTGTACAGACAGTCCTCAACATATGACCATAATTGGGACTAAAGTTTCCATAGCTGAGCAAGGCAGTTGTTAAGTGAATCACAGCTGATTTTACGACTTTTTCTGCCAAAGCAAATTAACGAAATCTCTGCAGTTATTAAGTAAATACAATGCTGTGGACGTAGTACACTTAGATTTCAGTAAGGCATTTGATAAAGTAGACCACAACCTACTCCTTGGTAAGCTAGAAAAAGGTGGAATAGACAACATCACCACCAGATGGATCTGTAGCTGGCTGGCAAACCGTACTCAATGAGCAGTCCTCAATGGCACTACATCCCCATGGAGAGAAGTAAGCAGTGGGGTACCACAAGGTTCTGTCTTAGGCCCAGTACTCTTCAATATCTTCATCAATGACTTAGATGGGGAACTCATCAAATTTGCAGATGACACCAGACTGACAGGAGTAGCCAACACCCCAGAAGACAAACTCAGGATCCAAAAAGATCTTGACAAACTTGAACAATGGCCCCTGTCCAACAAAATGAGTTTCAATGTGGAGAAAAGCAAAGTTTTACATTTAGGCAGGAAAAATCAAAGGTATAAGTACAGATTGGGCAAGACCTGGCTCAAAAACAGTAACTGTGAGAGGGACTTTGGAGTCCTAGTGGACGATCACTTGACTATTAGCCAGCAGTGTGCAGCAGCAGCCAAAAAAACTAATACAATCCTGGGTTGTATGAATAGAGGCATAGAATCAAGATCATGTGAAGTATTAGTACCGCTTTATAAAACCCTAGTAAGACCACATCTGGAATACTGCAGCCAATTTTGGTCACCATATCACAGTGGTGGCGAACCAATGGCACGTGTGCCAGAGGCGGCACTCAGAGCCCTCTCTGTGGGCACGTGCGCCGTCGCCCCAGCCCTGCCCCCCCCGCAGCCCCCTCCTGACCAGCAGCCTCCCCAGAGGAGAGTCGCCCCCGAGTGCAGCCCGTGCGGAGCAGTGCAGCCAAGGAATGGCAGCTGGGCAGTGGGGCCAAGACTCTGCTCTCGCGCCCCGTTGCACGCAGTTGATGCTGCGGGGCGCGGGCAGAGGACATGGACGCCATGGCGCTGCTGGGCCACCTGGGCGATCTGCGGCGGGCTGTGGAGGTGGTGGATGGCCCTGTGGGCGGGGCGGGGGGGCGGAGTGGGGGCAGGGCCGGTATTGGGCACTGGTCTCTAAAAGGTTCGCCATCACTGCCATATCACAAAAAAGATGTTGAGAGTTTGGAAAAAAATTCAGAGAAGAGCAACTAAGATGATCAAAGGCCTGGAGACTAAAACATACAAAGAACGGCTGCAGGACTTGGGTTTGACTAGTCTAAAGAAAATAAGAAATAGGGGAGACATGACAGCAGTGTTCCAGTATCTGAGGGGCTGCCACAAAGAAGAGGGGGTCACGTTATTCTCCAAAGCACCAGAGGGCAGGACAAGAAACAATGGTTGGAAACTGATCAAAGAGAGAAGCAACCTGGAATTAAGGAGAAACTTCCTGACAGTGAGGACAATTAACCAGTGGAACAGCTTGCCTCCAGAAATCGTGGACGCTCCATCACTGGAGATTTTAAGAAGAGGCTAGACAGTCACTTGTCTGAGATGGTATAGGTTCTCCTGCTTAAGCAGGGAGCTGGACTAGAAGACCTCCAAAGTCCCTTCCAGCTCTATTCTATTCTAAATCATGTGGAAATTAAGCAAATCTGGTTTCCACTAGTGACTGCTTGTTGGAACTAGTCTGGGAAGGTCACAAATGGTGATCACATGACCCTGGGATGCTGCAACCATCATAAATACATGTTGATTGTCACATGCTCAAATTCTGGTCACATGAACATGTGGATGTTGTGACAGTTGTAAGTGTGAGGACCAGTCATATGTCACTTTTTTCAATAACATTGAAAAATCCCTACTAGATGGATGGTTGTGAGTCGAGGGCTGCCTGTTTCAGGAATCGCAATTGCAACAAGGAGTTTGTACATTGCATTGTATCCATATACAAATATTGAAGCCTCCTATACATTTCAGCAATGTACCTTTTTTATGTGTATTTTTGCAAATTTTCCAGTGTGAAAAGGCATTTGGTCCAAGGTTTCCAGTTTTTTTGCATCATTGTTTTCACTCAAACTCTTTTTCAATCTTATTTTCTGCGATGCTAAATTTGGAGAGAAACCAAGATGCTTATCTTGATTTTAGTTCCATTCCTCACTCAGCTGCGGCAGTGACCTTCCAAGCAGCAATGGATAAATATAGACTTAACCATCCCACATGCCAGTTTTATCATTTTATGTGAGAGGAATTGATCGTGTAGGAAAATCGTGCACCCAAATCAGGAAAACGTTTGATCAAGGCAATAAAAAGGCCAGGACTGCCAGGCTGAACAAGTGCAAAGGGGGGGGGGGATTAAATCCATTCTGCATTTGGGAAGTCATTTAATCTCAGACTCCATCTGGAATGGACTTCGTAATGAGTAAAAATTTTTGTTTTGCATTTGAAGGTGGGAAGGGCCGGGAGAGAGTTGAAGTCAAAACAACTAACTCTGTTATTCGGGATCAAAAGAACCTCTGAGAAAAGAAAAACCAAAACGAACTCTTGGATCTAAAATATAGATCCCGTAATTTTGGGATCGGGAGGAAGTGAAGCCCTTTTAAACTTCCGAAATGCAGTTTGTATTTGAGGCATTTTCCTTGAGCAGTTATCTGTGACCCAGAGAGAATAAGAACAAGTTTGAAATAACACAGCCCTTCTATTTCTGGCTCAAAAATTCAAGGGTGGTGCTGCCAACGACAGCTGTTTCTGGCATTTGGGTAGGGGGAAGGATACTGTCTTTCAGCGGGCAGCTGGTGGTGAGTGAAGACCACCCGTGGGGGCTTCATTCCCGAAGCCTGTTGAGTGTTCAAACTTTTTGGAATAGCAAAAGAATGAGTGCGAACTCAAGGAATGGCCACCTCAAAGGACAGATGGGGCACAAATGACTTCAGTAAGCCCTCAAACTATTGAACATCTGATAAATGTTAAAACATATAGTGACCATAGTATATATTGTTTATTACAAAGGGCAGGTTTTTTTTTTCTTTCAGAAAACTATCTTTACATTTATTTAATTCAATTTTATGACATGATAGCAGTGTTCCGGTATCTGAGGGGCTGCCACAAGGCAGAGGGGGCCAGGTTGTTCACTAGAGCACCAGAGGGAAGGACGAGAAACAATGGTTGGAAACTAACCAAGGAGAGAAGCAACCTGGAATTAAGGAGAAACTTCCTGACAGTGAGGACAATCAACCAGTGGAACAGCTTGCCTCCAGAAATCGTGGGTGCTCCATCACTGGAGGTTTTTAAGAAGAGACTAGACATTCACCTTTCTGAGATGGTATAGGTTCTCCTGCTTGAGCAGGTTGGACTAGAAGACCTCCAAGGTCCCATTCAGCTCTATTCTATTCTACTCTACTCTACTCTACTCTACTCTACTCTACTCTACTCTACTCTACTCTATTCTATTCTATTCTATTCTATTCTATTCTATTCTATTCTATTCTATTCTATTCTATTCTATTCTATTCTATTCTATTCTATTCTATGATTTTCTCAGTATAGGTAGTCCTCAGCTTACGACCACAACTGAGCCCAAATTTTCTGGTGCTAGGCGAGACAATTGTTAAATAGTTTTGTACTCATTTTGTGACCTTTCTTGCCACAGTTATTACCTGAATGACTGCAGTTGTTAAGTTGGTAACATGGTTGTTAAGAATTTGATCACCTGTTCAAATGGAGATGCTGCAACGGTTGTGAATGTGAGAACTGATCATAAGTCACTTTTTTTTCAGTGCCATTGTAACTTTAAATGAATGGTTGTAAGTTGAGAACTACCTGTAGGTCATTCTCCACCTGTTACCCAATCGGGGTAGGGTTTGCAACAGACCACAAGATTCAGAAGAATGTCAGGGGTAAGTTTCAGTATTTCACAGAGAATCTGTGTTTCAAGGGGAAATCTCAGCCATCACTTTGGTATGCAACCAAATTTGGATGTGTGTTTGGAGTGATGAAAAGGGGATCTGTTCCTTTAAGGCTGGGGTGGAGAATTTATGACACGTGAACTTCAACTCCCAGAATTCCTGAGCCAGCATGGTTGGCTCAGGAATTCTGGGAGTTGAAGTCCACAAGCCATAAAGGGGCCATAGTTCCCCACCTCTACTTTAAGGGATCCAAACAGCAGAGTTCTTTGTCCAGCCACAAAGGATTGTGAAATTGTTTAGAAGGCGGTGTGTATATCTCCCGACTGGGGACAGCCCAGGCAGTCTGTCCACAGCCCACTTCAGAGAAAGAGAGGTATTTGTGGGTGCTTCATCACTGGAGGTTTTTAAGAAGAGACTGGACAGTCACTTTTCTGAAATGGTATAGGATCTCCTGCTTGAGCAGGGGCCTGGACTAGAAGACCTCCAAGGCCCCTTCCAGCTCTATTCTGATTTCTCATACTAGACTCACCAACTAATGATTTTTTTTTGGCAATGAGTCAGCATAATTTATTTGGAGGCCTTATTAATTCAGAATATCGTTTATTTGTATCCAGAAAGAACCAACACTTCAAGGCAATCTTTTCAAAATAATTTTTGCAAGCAGGGAAATGTGGCTAAGTTATACAGTTTAAATATATTGTAGAACACAGTTGATTGACTCTGGAATAACTTTGCCAGGTGTTACACAGCCCATCTTAAACTGAGTTTTCTTGGATCAGTTAAGCCACAGCCAGTGGTGGGATTCAGAACTGGTAGCTAATTATTTGTTGCCCAGGCCCAGAATGGACTTCTGGAAGCGGCATCCACACAGAGAACCGGCTGTTCACCTATTTCAAGAGTAGGCAACGTTGGCTCTTTTATGACTCGTGGACTTCAACTCCCAGAATTCCTCAGCCAGCCATGCTGAGGGGAAAGGGAGAGGTTTCCAAGCTGAGCCATGCTGGCTCAGGAATTCTGGGAGTTGAAGTCCACGAGTCATAAAAGAGCCAAGGTTGCCTACCCCTGCCCTATTTGAATCCCACCACTGGCTACAGCCATCTTATGCAGTGGACAATGAAACTGCTTATAACAGTCCTTGACTTGCAGCCACAATGAAGCCCAAAATTTCCATTACTAAGCAAGGCAGTTGTTTAAGTGAGTTTTGCTTCATTTTATGATCTTTCTTGCCCTGGTTGTTAAGTGAATCACTGCAGTTGTTAAGTTAGCGGCTCAGTTGTTAAGTGAATTTGGCTTCCCCATTGACTTTGCTTGCCAGAAGGTTGCAAAAGGGGATCATGTGACCTGGGACACTGCAATGGTCAAATGTCCGAATTTTGATCACCTGACCGTGGGGATGCTGCAATGGTCTTAACTGTGAAAATTAGTCATAAGTCACTTTTTTCAGTGCATTTGTAACTTCAAAGAGTCACTAAATGAATGACTGTAAGTTAAGAACTATTTAAAAATCTTGCTATCCTTTGTGGTGTACAATAATAGATCTTACATTCGTCATGCTAAACCTGTGGCTACATATCTTCGTTTGATACAAGCAAAGGGTCTGTCTTGCCTGTCTTGATTTCAAAACATTTATTGCTATAATAGCTCCCCCCCAAGCTGGACGAAAAGCTACAAATACAGTTCCAATAATAATGAAGAATAATAATCATGGAGCCACACTGAAACAATTTTTTTTTAAAGTATTCCAGTTCATATGCAAAAGAGACTCTGTTTTTATACAAAAAACTCAACTCACCCACAAGGATTGCCTTTCAAAAGAACAAAGGTTGCCCATTGTGCTTTGGATTCTGAAGAAATTCTACCTTCGTACATATTGGTCATCCTCGATTTACAACTGTTTGTTTAGTGACCATTCAAAGTTACAGCAGAACTGAAAAAAGTGACCCATGACTGCAGTATTCCCGTGATCTTGTGATCAAAATTCAGACACTTGGCAACTGATTCATATTTATGACGGTCGCAGCGTCCCGGAGTCATGTGATCCCCTTTTGCGACCATCTGACAAGCAAAGTCAACGGGGATTCACTTAACAACCATGTTACAAACTTAACAACTGCAGTGATCCACTTAACAACTGTGGCAAGAAAGGTAGTAAAATGGGGCAAAACTCACTTAACAGCTGTCTTGCTTAGCAACAGAAATTTTGGGCTCAGTTGTGGTCCTAAGTTGACTATCTGTATTTAAAATTAATCTGTAGGTTTAAATTTGTAAGCCTGGCTCCACACTGGACAGAAGATGCTAGAATTTGCTAGATAACAATATTTCCTAGATAACAGTATTTTCAGTGGTGGGATTCAAATAGGTGAGCAACTGGTTCTCTGTGTGGATGCCGCTTCCGGAAGTCCATTCTGGGCCTGGGCAACCAAAAATTAGCTACCGGTTCTGCCGAAGTGGTGCGAACCGGCTGAATCCCACCACTGAGTATTTTCATTTTTTTTTCAAATAAATGAATACTATAAAGCTAAGTTAGTCTAAAATATATTTGAGAATCTTTTCATGCCCCTGGAAAGATGTTCTGTTTAATGTCAGCCGCACGTCTTGAGATAAGAAACCCCATTTACAAGCGACTATTGATTAACTGAAGCAGGAAAAGTCTGGTTTTAAATTCCAATCTCAGATGCGCTCTTTCTACATCCAGAAATGCTAAACTCTCATTTTTCAGCCTGTTACTTTCAATGTTAAAGGAGAGACAAGTGGTCTCCTGCTCTGTGTAAATATCAGTGATGGATATGTAAGTTTCAATTCCATATTTTAGCCTTTCATTCCTATAACGTGCTGGTGACTTCTATCACTTGGAAGTCACTTCCAAATATGTCCCTGAAAAGCCACAGCAGAGTTTCACCAATTTTCAAGATCAGAAATCACAAATCCTGTGGGGGAAAAAAAAAATCCTATCACCCACCCCAGGCTGGGAAAAACAACCAGACCCCCCTCTCCTGCTTTTCATCACCTCCTTTGGCATCATCACTTTCCCCAATGCAACCTTCAACATGCTAAAAACAGTTTTAGACACCCAAAGGGTGGGGCGATGTTACTACACTTTGCCAGCTATTTCACTTTCCAAGTCCAGGTAGTCCTTGACTTACAACCATTCATTTAGTGACCATGCATTGAAAAAAGTGACTTATGACTGTTTTTCATAGTTATGACCTTTGCAGCATCCCCATGACCATGTGATCAAAATTCAGACACTTGGCCACTGACTCATATTTATGACAGTTGCAATGTCCCCAGGGTCACGTGATCTTCTTTTGCAACCTTCTGACAAGCAAATTAATGGGGAAGCCAGGTTCACTTAATGACCACACGATTCACTTAACAACTGTGGCAATAAGGTTGTAAAATGGGGCAAAACTCATTTAACAACTGCCTTGCTTAGCAATGGAAAGTTTGGTCATAAGTCGAGGACCACCTGTACTGCATGTGCAGATGGGTGAACATGTGTAGGAGAAAGCTGATTAAACTTCAGAGGTTCCGAAACCATTTTGGTGGTCCTCAGTAGTATAGTTTTAGCTGATTTTTTTCCCCAACCATCTGCCCTCAGGAATCTGGAGGACACTAAGCAGAGTAGTAGGGAAGGGCAGATGAGTCAGCACTTATGAATGATAAGTGCTACCTAAGATTACAGCCACACTCAAAAGTTGTTCAAGACATGTGCACTACAAAACTAGTTCAGGAAAAATATGTCGATGCAGATTCTCGGTCTTCCAGCTAGCGTCTTCTGTCAGTTGAGTCATAGCAAGAGCAACAAAGATGATCAGGGGACTGGAGGCTAAAACATATAAAGAACGGTTGCTGGAATTGGGTATGTCTAGTTTAACAAAGAGAAGGACGAGGGGGGGAGGGACATGATAGCAGTGTTCCAGTATCTGAGGGGCTGCCCCAAAGAAGAGGGAGTCAAGCTATTCTCCAAAGTCCCTGAAGGCAGGACAAGAAGCAACGGATGGAAACTAACCAAAGAGAGAAGCAACCTAGAACTAAGGAGAAACTTCCTGACAGTTAGAACAATTAACCAGTGGAACAACCTGCCTCCAGAAGCAGGTTGCTCCAACAGTGGAAGTTTTTAAGAAGAGACTGGACAGCCATTTGTCTGAAATGATGTAGGGTTTCCTGCCTGAGCAGGGGGTTGGACTAGATGACCTCCAAGGTCCCTTCCAACATTATTATTATTATTATTATTATTATTATTATTATTATTATTATTATTATTATTATTATTATTATTATTATTATTATTATTATTATTATTATTATTATTATTATTATTATTTTTCTTTTCTTGTTGGTTTGAAATGTTCCACTGCTCATCGAAGCAGCTCCCTCAGTCAGAGCAAATTGGTTAAACAGAGTTATTGGGATAATATACCAACTCCTCCACCAAACCTTAGGATTTCTCCCCCAAAATGTGCAGCAATATGTATCAGAAAATAAGTCCAGTTGCCATGGCTGAACTTAACAGATACCTAAACTTGGATGACCGAGAATCTGCATCGACGTATTGCGATGAATATGTGAAATGGGTACGTTGCAACAACTCTCTGCCTAACCAACTTGGTCTGGCTGAGGGAGCTGCTGGAACGAGCAACTAAAGTCCAGTTGCCATGACTCAACTTGACAGATAGTTCAGGAAAAGTTCATCCATGCAAGTAGTCAGACATTGAAGACTGTCCTCGTGTATAAGAGGGCTATGTAGGGTCAGCTACTTTTTTTTTTTAACTGAGATCCCACAGGGTTATAGTATGGGGTGGGGGGGAAATGGAGAAGGAACTGCTATGTATGATGCCTGGAGCTCAAGTCTGAAAGCAGGATACAAGTAATCCTTGATTTACAATCATTTGTAGAGCAACCATTCGAAGGATGGAAATTAATTCTTCTAATCAACTAATCAAAGACTAATCAAGGAAACTAATCAAGGAGAGAAGCAGCCTGGAATGATGGAGAAACTTCCTGACAGTTAGAACAATTAATCAGTGGAACAACCTGCCTTCAGAAGTTGTGGGTGCTCCAATACTGGAGGTTTTTAAGAAGAGACTGGACAGCCACTTGTCTGAAATGGTAAAGAGTTTCCTGCTTGAGCAGGGGGTTGGACTAGAAGACCTCGAAGGTCCCTTCCAGCTCTATTCTGAATTTGAATTTGAAAGTTAACAAATGCACTGAAAAAGTGAGTTATGACCAGTCCTCGCACTTACAACCCTAGCAGAATCCCAAAAGTCACAAGGTTAAAATTCAGATGGTTGGCAACATACATCTATGTGGTCCCTGTTTATGATCCACCCAATTTGCTTCTGACAAGCGAAGTGAAATGGGGGAAGGCAGATTTGTCTAATGATTGCATGATTCAGTTAACAATTGCAGTGATTCACGTAACAACCAAGGCAAAAAAGGTTGTAAATTAGGATGTGACTCACTTTGCAACCACCTTGTTTTAGCAATGAAAATACTAGTCCCAATTGTGATCGTAAGTTGAGAACCACCTGTCCACAACTCACAATCAATTCACACCAATTGCTTTAAAGCCATAATAAATCTTTGGCAAAGCTGGGTTACAGCCAGGAAGTGAGCTGAGCTATTCATTGGGGCTAAAGGATATTTCGTGCCTGTCCATCAAATCCTCATTATAGTTCAACAATTGGAAGATTGAATATATTAAACCAGGTTTACAAAGTGAGATTTTTCAGCAATCCACAACTCTGGCTTTGATATAACTAAGCAAGCATACAGTTAAATACAGGTAGTCCTCGGCTTACAACAGTTCATTTAGTGACCCTTCAAAGTTACAACAGCACTGAAAATGTGACTTAGGACCGTTTTTCATAGTTACAACCTTTGCAGCATCCCCATTAGTCACATAATCAAAATTCAGATGCTTGGCAACTGGTTCATATTTATGACCTTTACTGAGTCCCCGGGTCATGTGATCCCCTTTTACGACCTTCTGACCAGCAAAGTCAATGGGGAAGCTAGATTCACTGAACAACTAGATTACTAACTTATCAACTGCAGTGATCCAGTTAACAATCGTGGCAAGAAAAGTCGTAAAATGGAGGAAAAGCTCGCTTAACAAATGTCTTACTTAAGAGAAATTTCAGACTCAGTTGAGGTCGTAAGTCGAGGACTACCTGTGCTGAGAGGTTTTTTTTTTTTTTTTTGCAAGATCTGGCTCCAATTTAACCACCCTTTCCATCATCACACCCTGAAAATTGACTTACAGAGGGAACCCAGAAATCTGGAACGGAGCCGCTTAGTCCCAAATCCCAACCTCGGTCTTCTGGTGGTCTCGTTCTCAGGGTCTCTCTGAAAAGGAAACCTGCTCCGCTCTTCTATATCTTCAGCCTGGCTCAAATCTCTTGCTGGCCACTTGCAGGGGGATTATATCTGGAAGCCCTGAGCTATGTTGGGAAGATGAAAAATGTGGTCTATTTTTAGAGGATAACCAAGTTGCTATTTCACCGGGCTGAGTCAATCACAGCTCCTTGTAACCTTGGTGGGAAAAGGCGAAGATATTTTGGAGATACCAGGAGCAGAAGCCCACCCAGGAAGCTTGCAGTGCCCAGAAAATTAAGTCACGTGAAAGCCCCCTATGGAAAGAGGCCAAATTTCAAAGTAGTCAGTCAGGGGAAAGAGACCCGAGTCACTTGCGGAGGTTTCAGGGTCATGGTGACACACCATGGTTGTCGGATGACGTTGCTGTGATGTGGCCCGAAGCTAATAATGGGTCTGTCTCCTATTCCATGAAAATCCTTGGGCTTCTTCCAATTCATCCCATTGACACACAACCCTGAGTGGTGGACGTATCGTATTTGTATTCATACTTTTCTATTTCTGTCTATCTGAGTCTACTCATCTTCTTACATTTCTCTCTAAACTAGTCAATTTCTCTCTTGCGCAGGCCATCAAGTCACTTGTGACTTGTGATTGTGGCTTCCAGTAAGCTGAGGGCATATACCGGTCCTGTATCTCTCTCTCTCTCTCTCTCTCTTTTTAATATAAATGATGCCGCACTTCAGTGGTTAGAAGGTTTAGACATTAGTATTTGGACATAGATCTTTTTAACGTTTTAACATTTATATTTTACGGTGTTTTACTAATCTAGCTGAAATTTTAATATATAATATATATATATATATATATATATATATATATTAACATATATATATGTACATATAGTGCTAGTCCATGTATGATGTACTGTATGCTAATTAAATAAATATATTTATGGCCTTTCTTGCTACAGTTGTTAAGTGAATCACTGCAGTTGTTAAGTTAGTAACACGGTTGTTAAGTGAATCTGGTTTCCTCATTGACTTTGCTTCGCAGAAGGTCACAAAAGGGGATCACGTGACCCCAGGACACTGAAACTGTCATAAATACAAGCCAGTTGCCAAGCATCTGAATTTTGATCATGTGACCATGGGGATACTACAACGGTCCTAAGTGTGGAAAAAGTTGTGTCACTTTTTTCAGTGCCATTGTAACTTTGAACAGTTACTGAATGAACTGTTATAAGTCAAGGACTACCTATCCAGGTCTTCTATGGAAGGCAGGTTGGTTGCAATTATATTCTTCTCTAATGGGGTAAAAATGTCCTGTTCCCAGAAAGGAAAACCTTGTCATTATATTTAAAGAACTTCCAAATAAATAAATAAATATCACCGCCATCATGCTCTGAGACACGTCTTGCCTCATAGTGAGGCAGCAAAATGAAGGTCCATCTCATGAGCGTCACTCATAGGCATACACAGGATTGTGATTTTTTTCAGGTGACCAACTTCTCAGGAGCTTAGGTGAGTCAGGATGTCAGGTGTGTAATTTGGGTGCTGTGGGAAAAGGGGCTTCCCCTGTGTGTTAATCAACTTTGCAGGGGCAACATTATCAGAGTGGATTGGTCATTCTTCTTGAGGGTGAGTTTGGTGTAATGATTAAGGTAACAGACTAGAAACTGGGAGATGGTGAGTTCTAGTTCCAACTTAGGCATGAAGCTAGCTGGGTGACTTTGGGCTAGTCTCTTTCTTAGCCCTAGGAAGGTAAAAAAGTAAGGTTTCCCTGTCCAGTCACGTCCGATTCTAGAGCACTGTACTCATCTCTGTTTCTTGACCAAGGAAATCAGCATTGTCGAAAGATATTTTCTGTGGCCAGCATGGCTATACACCAAAGGCGCACGGAACACAGTCACCTTCCCACTGAAGTGGTACCTATTTATCTACTCGCATTTGCACGCTTTTGAACTGCCAGGTGGGCAGGAGCTGAGGCAGGAACAGGAGCTCACCCAAGGTCTCGAACCTGGGCTGTCAGTCCTCCAGCTAACAAGCTCAGTGTCTAACCGCTAAGCCATCACGGAGGCAAGGGCAAATCACTTCTGCAACTTTGCCAAGAAAACTGCAAAGACCTATCCAGGCATTTGTCAGGAATCAAAACTGACTTGAATGCATTTGCCAGGAAACAAGACTGACTCCCAAAAGGGATTCTCCTTAGGGAGAACGACCAAGGTGTTGAAAACACCCAGCAAATGTGATAGACATGAATTTATTTATGTCTATTATTATTATTGTTGTTGTTGTTGTTGTTGTTGTTGTTATTATTATCATTATTAATCATCGCACAGTCAGCCAAATGTTCAGACTTGATTTGGCATTTTGTCTACCTATCAAGTCCTTCCCAAGGACCTGGGATAGGCAGATGTGGATGTTTGATGGTATTACGGATATCGTCGCAGGATGGAAGCAGTTCCTCGTAAGGCCGCCTTTTGCAATTGACTAATGGCGAATTTGTCAATGCCAATGGTGTTCAAGTGGTGCTCCAGTTGTTTTGGGATTGCACCCAAGGCGCCTATTACTATTGGTACTACCCTTACTTGCCTTTGCCACAGTCTTTCTATTTCTATTTGTAGGTCTTTGTATTTTGTTATCTTCTCCAGTTCTTTCTCGTCTATTCTGCTGCTGCTACTGCTGCTGTTATTGTTGTTGTTATTTCTCTTATTATGTATTCCCATTTATTCTCTTATTATCTTTTGGAATAAACATTTCCCAAAGAAATGGGTACTATAAAGCACTCTTAGAGGCTGAGAAATAAAGAGTACAGGTAGTTCTATGACTATAGTTTAACCCAGAATTATGGTTATAAATTGTGGGAGACGTTAGGTAAATTACCATGTGACCACACCTGATTTTAATTTTTTACACTGGTTGTTAAATAGACACTGCAGTGATTAAGTGAACAACATTCGTTAAACAATTACATTATATCCAATGGGCATTTTTTGCTGGACACTGAATGTAAAATCTGGAAACTGGCAAAAAAAACCCAGGATACTATAAGTGATCATAAATCTGAGCCACTTGCCAAGCACCTAAAATATAATCACGTGACCACAAGGGGGGAGGGCAGCTGTCATAACTTCAAAATCGATTAATAAGTACCTTTGGGGGTAACTTTACAAAAGACAGGTCATTAAGCGAGGACCACCTGTTTTCAAGCCACAACAAGCAAAGAGCAGATGGATGTTTAATCTCATTTAATGAATGGATTGTTAGTCCTTCATTCAAGTAAACTAGAGGAAAGAAATTTGTGTGGTTGTCTGAGCTTACTTCTCTTTTATTGCAGATGTTTTATTAACAAGGTAGGTTACATCATCAGTGCACGGGGAAGTGAAGTTTGCTGGCTCTTTATATATCGTACCTTGTCCTACCATCTTACAGGGGATGTGAATTCTTCCTTGTCACACACCTATGGACTAGATAAGCACCAACAGAAGGGAATCCCTGAAGCACAGGGTTGAACTGTGGGGTCCTTGGTGCTCTTTGAGCTTGGTTGTTTTCTTGCAGACAATTCATGACCCAACTACATATCATCATCAGTGCTAGAAGAGAGTGAGATTTGCTCTCTGTTCATATATAAGTGGTTTGCCCTGTTAGTAGGAGTATGTTTTTTTCCCCCTCGGTGGTTCCAGTAAGCTGTTGCTTACTGTTAGCTTGTTTGTCTGAGTTGGTAATAGTTCCTTGCTTGGGGTATTGTTTTCTGCTTGATTGTTGGCCTAGTGCAGGGGTAAGCAACCTTGGCTCTTTTATGACTCGTGGACTTCAACTCCCAGAATTCCTGAGCCAGCATGGCTCAGCATGGAAACCTCTCCCTTTCCCCTCAGCATGGCTGGCTCAGGAATTCTGGGAGTTGAAGTCCACGAGTCATAAAAGAGCCAAGGTTGCCTACCCCTGGCCTAGTGTTAACTTAGTGCTGATCTCTGCTTATCCAGGTGTCGATTGCTGGCAAGCTTTCCTTTTTAGCTCTTTTATTGTCTCCTTTGGATGGGGTGAGGATGTTGTTTATTTCTATGCCTGTTGATGGCTGATTTGTCTGAGTGTCAAGCTTCAGGAATTATCGCAGAAACAATCAAACATTAAACAGCAGCCTATTCAAGGAACCATCAATGGCGGACAGGGCAAGTCATTTGTATATAAAAAGAGAGCAAACCCCGATTCCCTTCTACCTAGTTGGATAATGAAACATCTGCAAGAAAACAAACAAGCTCAGAGAGCACCAAGGACCCCAGATAAGCAGGAAGGAGTTGCAGATAAACAGGAGCAATCAAGGAAGAAATAACATTCCAATTAATTTTCTCTTCCTCCAGACTCGGGTGTCCTTGACACCAAAACCACCACAGTTTTTAAAGAGAAAGGAAACATCGTCCCAGGAACCAAGACTTAATAATTAACTCACAGTTGTTGACTTGTAATGCAGGATAAGCCAAAGTGAGTTTTGTGGACGGTGCTGCTCTGTTGATTCTTTTGCACGGGGCCAACTAGAGGTGAGAGAATGACAATATTAGTGGAATATTTTGAGGAGTGGTGAAGGATGGTGAGCTTTCAGTCATGAAGGTACTGGTTCAGGTTTTAACAGAATAACTGAGTTGGAAGGGACCTTGGAGGTCTTCTAGTCCAACCCCCTGATCAAGGGTAGGCAACCTTGGCTCTTTTATGACTCGTGGACTTCAACTCCCAGAATTCCTGAGCCAGCCATGCTGAGGGAAAAGGGAGAGGTTTCCAAGCTGAGCCATGCTGGCTCAGGAATTCTGGGAGTTGAAGTCCATGAGTCATAAAAGAGCCAAGGTTGCCTACCCCTGCCCTATACCATTTCAGACAAATGATTGTCCAATCTAAAAAACTTCCAATGTTGGAGCACCCACAACTTCTGGAGGCAGGTTGTTCTATTGATTAATTGTTCTAACTGTCAGGAAGTTTCTCCTTAGTTCTAGGTTGCTTCTCTCTTTGGTTAGTTTCCATCCGTTACTTCTTGTTCTGCCTTCAGGTGCTTTGGAGAATAGCTTGACTCCCTCTTCTTTGGGGTAGCCCCTGAGATATTGGAACACTGCTATCATGTCCCCCCTTGTCCTTTTCATTAAGCTAGACATACCCAGTTCCTGCAACCGTTCTTCATTTGTTTTTGCCTCCAGTCCCCTACTCATCATTGTTGCTTTATTTATTTTTAGTATTTTTTTTTGTAAAAACAAAGTTTTTATAAAACTTTGTGTTATAAAGCCAAAAGCAAGATGAGCACGTTTTGCAGGTCAAAGAGTACCAATCTGTAGTCCAACCTTTTGTTTTTCAAACTTGCTGGGGATTTCAGGGAGTTTGAGTCCATACATTTGGGAGTTGCGAACCACTGCAACTATTAAATTAGTAATACCGTTGTTAAGTGAATCTGCCTTCCTTACTGACCTTGCATGTCCGAAGGTCACAAATGGTGATCACATGACCCCAGGACACTGCAACCATCATAAATATGAGTCAGTTGCCAAGCATCTGAATTCTGATCACATGACATGGGAATGTTGCAATGGTTGTAAGTGTGAAGAACAGTCATAATTCACTTTTTCAGTGCCAGTGGTTGTAAGTGTGAAAAATAGTCACAAATAGCTTTTTCAGGTGATTATAACTCCAGACGGTCATTAAACAAATTGTTGTTAAGTTGAGAACTACCTGTACAATGCAACAATTGATGTGTTGGGCTAGATCTGAGTTCAAGAATTCCACATCTTCATAAACAATCTAGATGAGGGGATAGAAGGGGAACTCATCAAATTTGCAGACAACATCAAACTGCCAGGAATAGCCAACAACCCAGAGGATAGGCTCAAGACACAGAAGGATCTCGACAAATTTGAACACTGAGTCCTATCTAACAAAATGAAATTCAATGATGAGAAAAGTAAGGTCCTGCCCTTAGGCAGAAAAACCAAATGCATAGTTGTAGAATAGGGGGTACCCAGCTCAACAGTAGTAACTGTGAGAGGAATCTAGGTGACCATCACTTAAGTATGAGCCAGCAATGTGCTGCAGCTGCCAAAAAGGCCAGTGCAATTGTAGGCTGCATCAACAGAGTACCACTTTATACTGCATTAGTGAAGTCACACTTGGAATACTGCATCCATTTCCAGCCACCATGATACAAAAAAGACGCTGAGGCCCTAGAAAGAGTACAGAGGAGAGAAACAAAGATGATTAGGGGACTGGAGGTTAAATTGTACAATGTCTAGCCTAGCAAAGAAAACGTTTAGGGGTGACATGATGTCTGTCTTCTGATTCTTAAGGGGCTATTACAGAGAAGAGGGGGTCGACTTATTCTCCAAAGCACCTGAAGGCAGGAAAGAGGCAATGGGTGGAAGCTCATTAAAGAGAGAAGCAACCTGGAATTAAGGAGAAATTTCCTGAAAGTGAGAATAATCAATCAGTGGAACAGATTGCCTCCTAGAGTTGTGGGTGCTCCATCACTGGAGGTTTTCAAGAAAAGATTGAACAGCCATTTCCTCTGGGATGTTATAAGATTTTCTCCCTTGCGAAGAGGGTTGGAGTAGAAGACCTCCAAAGGTCCCATTCCAGCCCTACGATTCTATTACTCTGATTCTGGAATGAAGACATCCGCAGCTTCTTGGAAGAAGGGGTGGATGTTAATTTAATAGGAAAAAAAGATGCAAAACATTGGATTCACACAACACACATCCCTGAT
Organism: Azemiops feae; assembly: GCA_023970755.1. Classification (NCBI taxonomy): domain Eukaryota; kingdom Metazoa; phylum Chordata; class Lepidosauria; order Squamata; family Viperidae; genus Azemiops; species Azemiops feae. The sequence goes on from JALGBA010001959.1 coordinate 22,885, forward strand.
TACCAAACTAACCATTTTCTGGATTTTCACACTGTACTGAATGATAAACAGACCAAATGGGTGAGTTATTGTAGTTGTATTGAAACACAACTGTTTCAAGTTGTAAGCAAACACACTGAGGTTAAAACAAAGGGAACTCAGCAAGTCACAAAGTTGTGAGCAGTAAGACATTGACTGACTGGTGTGGAATGGACTGAGACACTTGGTGTTATCTGAAAAAAATGATGATAACGTTGTTTTTGTATTAGTGATGTATTTCTGTGTGCAATAAATTAGAGCAGGTTTACCCAGGCTTGGCAATTTCCAGGTGTATGGACTTCAACTCCCAAAATCCCAGAGCCAGCAGAGCCATTGCTGAGCATTCTGGAAGTTGACAATGTTTTAAAATACTAAATCCAGTGAAAACAACAGGGGCAATAAATATATATTACAAAGAAGCACAGGAAGGTTAATAAATTCTGCTGTCTAACATGGGGGCTTAAAATGAAAATTGACTGTAAAAGAAAAGGGCAATCTGGGATAAAGAATTAGTCCTGTAAGATTACAAAATAATTTTATTTACTTATTCGTACTACTGACCTCACCATGAACTTGGAGGGTAATGTTGAACACAAAATACAAAAAAAAAAAAAAAAAAGAGGAGGAGAAGAGGAAGGAAGTGAAGATAAACAAGGAGGAGGAGGAGGAGGAGGAGGAGGAGAGGAGAGGAGGGGGAGGAGGAGAGAGGAGGAGAAAGGAGGAGAAGAGAGGATGGAGGAGGAGGAGGAGGAGACAGACGACAGACGAGGAGGAGAAAGAGGAGGAGAGAAGGAAGAAAGGAGGAGGAGAGGAGGAGGAGGGAAGGAGAAGGAGGAACAGGAAAGAGGAGGAGGAGGGAAGGAGGAGGAGAGATGGAGGAGGAGGAAAAAGGCGGAAGAGGAGGAGGAGGAGAGAAAGAGAAGATGAACAAGGAGGAATAGCTAAAAGAGGAGGAGGAGACAGACAAGAAGGGGGAGGAGGAGGAGGAGGAAAGAAGGAGGAGAGAAGGAGAAGAGAGGATGGAGGAGGAGAAGGAGGAGGAGACAGACGAGGAGGAGGAGGAGAAAGGAGGAGGAGAGATGGAGGAGGAGAGAAAGAGAAAGAGAAGATGAACAAGGAGGAGGAGCTAAAAGAGGAGGAGGAAGACAGGAAGGAGAAGGAGGAGTGGAAGGAAAAGATAGATGAAGGAAAAGAAGGAACAAACAGACAAGGAGGAGAAGGGCAAAAGAAAAACCAACTTCACAATAAAAAGCAGCCAGAAATAATAATTCGCAAGAAGACCCTCAGACTTTTAGTTTCTGCCAATGTCTCATTGGAAGGGCAAATCTGGGAAGGACCAGATTTCAAGAGCCCGTTCAAATAAGGTCAGGGTGAGAGTTGTATTCAGAGGGTCCACAGTGCAGGGACCACTTGTGCCTCTTGGGGGGAACGGGAGCAGAACTCCAGTCTTGCCCCAAAGTCATGGACCGCATACACAGCAGGGGTGGGAGGTTTGTGTGATTCCTCAGCAGCTTCCTCCACATGACCAGCCTGGATGAGCAGATTCATCCTGATGCAGTATATTTATCTAAAGGGTTGGCATTACTAGGTGGTGCCTTTTCCTCTTTGGAATGTATCTCCTCTTCTGCTTAACTTCATTGCTCTGAAAGGGTCACCTCCCTTTTTAAAGCGGAGAAGGACAGTACTGAAACTTGGGCTTTCTGGCGCAGCCTTTCTCCCTCTCCTCTGGGTTTAGGAAGGGGGGAAAAAAAACACCCACCTTTTTGCCTAAATCACCATCAGGCACAGCGAGAGGACCCGTCCCTCCTTCTTCCCTCCTACTGGTGTTGAACGAACAAGGAACCGGATGCTCCATCCTAGGCTGAAATTTGATTTTGGGGTGATGCAAGGTTTCCATCTTCTTCCCAGTCTTGTTTAGATCAAAGTTAGAGGCTTGGTTTACATGTCCCACCATATTTGGTGAAGATGGGTCAGACTTGCTGTGGGAAACCTTCTTGGTTTTTGTTATAGATGGCCTTGCTTGCGGGAGAGCAAGCGTCTCCCTTGATTTCTTGTTCATAATGTCAGGGTCCCTGTTCGGAGAAATGCGCAGGTCGATTCCTTTCTCCCGGGTCTGAAAATGCATCAGAAGCAAAACAACAGATGGACTGGATTCTTTACTAAACGTAATAAAACACCTCTGTGCTATTTCAGCTCATGCCAGTCCTGCAATGTTTAACCTTCTTCGGCTTTAAACTTTGCCCTACGGATGTTCGGCCTTTTACACTTGAATGACTCCCGGTCATTGTAAAAATGCCTAACCATTTATTTCCCAAACGTTGAAATGAAGATGTCAAAATTAGACTCACAATTTCGGATCTCCTGATTCTGTCATCGCTCCCTCCCTTGAGTTTTGAGAAACCCACATTTCTTCAAATATGTACTTTGCAAGGAAGTGGAGTGGTTGAAGAAGCACAGAGGTCAGATGGACAGCTAAATTAAAAAAGTAAACCAATGCAAAAACAAGTCCCAAAGTCAGGACTGCAATTCCTGCAACATGCAGCCGCTTTTGCATTCTGGTGCATTTTGCCAGGGCCTCATCCCAAACAGGAAGCAATGCAGTCTTGAAAAGCTGCAGAAACGGGCTATGGCTTGTAATTCTCTTCAGGTGATTTGATTTTCCATGCATCTGACATGAAATGCATGTACACGTGGCCCGATGCATATATAAGTAGTCTTCAGCTTACAACGACAATTGAACCCAAATTTTCTCTTGCTAAGCGAGACAGTTGTTAAGTGAATTTTGCTCCATTTTACAACCTTTCTTGCCACATTTGTTAAGTGAATTACTGCAGTTGTTCAGTTAGTAACATGGATTTTAAGTGAATCTGGCCTCCCCAATGACTTTGCTTGTCAGAAGGTTGCAAAAGTCGATCATATGACCCTGGGGCACTGCAACCATCATAAATGTGAATCAATTGCTAAGCATCTGAATTTTGATCACGTGACTATGGGGATGTTGCAACGGTCATAAGTGTGAAAAACGGTCCTAAGTCACTTTTTTCCGTGCTGTTGTAACTTTGAACGGTCACTAAATGAACTGTTGTAAGTTGAGCACTACCTGTGGTGTATATTATGGAAAGGTGAGATTCAGGATTTTGCAGGAAAGATACACTGCTTATAGTAGGGATGTTTTCTTAAGGATGTGTTAGCTATCTTCTTTATTTTTAAAAGGAAAAAAAAAATGAAATTCTTGTGTCCCTGATTTAACAACCATTCATTTAGTGACCGCCATTTTGACCCATGGCAACTCTATGGTATTTTAAAATTATACAATTTGTGGCTGATTCAAAAGAGAGCCAGCATCTAGGTTCACATGTTTAAGCGGTTCAGATAAATGCCTAGCAGATACATTCATACGCTTTTCTTGGGTGATATTAATTACGGTATTTTCCCCTCCCTTTGTTTAAACATTTCCATTTGATTGGAGAGTGCTGGCTCCTGCGTGAGGCAATCTACACTGTGATTGGTTGCTGTGGGTATAAAAGGGGAGTTTCCCTATTTTCCCACCTTTTTTTTTTTTTGGCATGTATTCTGTATGCTGTTTAGATTTACCTCACGATGTTCCTGTGTTCCTGACTGTCTTGTTTGCTATAAATATAAATGTTAAATATATTTATTTATATAAAACTGCAAGTTCGTGTCAAACTTCATTTGGATACTTGCTGTGCAATTCCCTGACAAACTGGCTGAGTTAACCTAAACTGTTTGGTTAACTGCTCTTTAATAAATTGTAGGAAGCCGGAAAATGAGTCAAATCAATGGGGAGAGTTGTGTGAAAGCAAACCCAATTTGTCATTTTTTATACACCCTGCTTAAAATGCTACTATTTTCTCACCTGGGTTTTCTGAACAGCTGAGGAAGGATTTGCGCAATCAGACATGTTCTGATACCTATAAAGAGAAAAATCGATGAGGATCTAGGAAGCGTGTGTGATTAAATTTATACAACTTCAATAAATGAAGCTATTTCAGATATTTTTGAATTCCTGTTCAGAGAGATGGAGGACTGGTAGTCCTCACACTATGACCACAATTGAGCCAAATAAATTGAAGAAAAAAAATATCGTAAAATAAAAGAAATATTTTATTCATTGCAACAATAATACAGAATACACTATAATATGATAAATGCATAATAAAAAACGTTTGTAACAATAACATTTTATATTGTAATTATGCTTACATGCCTATTAATTATTATTTAAATGAGTACTTTTCCATTGAATGAATATTTTTTGTCAATGTATCATCTTCTAACAATATATTGGAAATATCTGAACAAGAAATATCCTTCATATTGAATTTTACGGCAAGTGCTGCAGCTAGAGTATCAACATTCAATCTCGATTTCTCACTTTTCCAAAAATCATTAGCAATTGAAAAAACCCTCTCAACTGCTGCATTAGTTCCAGGGCAGCACAACGTAAATTGAACAAGAATAAATAAATTTTCACATGGAATATGTTCATTTTTGAAATGGCTGAATATTTCCACCCATCTTTTATCAATTTCAACGTGTTTATTTCCCCATTGTATTAATTTTTCAGAATTTAAAAATACATTCAGTCTTCTAATTTCTTCAAAGAGACAATTGTCGTCTATTTTAATGTCTGGCATTTCTTTAGATAAAAACTCAACACAAGATTCAATATCTGTCCAATATACTTGCGATGAAGTCAAAAAACACCATTGAAAACTGTTATTTCCTGTGATGTTTGTTTCAGACCATTCTTTGATATATTGAAAACATGTTTGGTAAAAATTCTGCGCTTCTTTGCTAAACTTTTCCGTTTGCCCGGATTTGATTCCTCTAAGTCTGACAGTTTTCTTTTTATAACTAAAGGAAGAAATTTTTCTTCAAATCGAGTTTTATATTGAAGGATAAAGTCATTCAAAATAAGACTAACTTCTGTAGCTGAAATGTGTTCACCTTCAATCTTTTGAATCGTTTTGTGAAAAATAGATGCTTGATTATGTACAAAATACATTAATATCTCAGATATTTCATTATTGAAAAACGATTCCAGGATTTTAGGACATTTGTCTAAACTTAAAAAATATGAACGGAGAGGCTCAAATAATTGTAGAACACGCTCTATAGCAGGTGTTAGAGCGAGCCATCTAACTTGAATATCCTAAAAGTTTTTTGTATTGAACATTCGCTTCTTCACAAAATTGTTTTAAAGTAACCACACGAACGGTAAAACGATTAAAATACAAATAAATTGTAGTTATTATTACTTCTACATCAATTGGCATGGCACATGACGCCGTGTTGATTGCATTTGACAAAATATGTGCATTGCAACCTATTCCTAGTATTTTCTTTTGGAGTAAATTTTGTAATTTTACATACACATTATTCACCCCTTTGCGTCTTCGCCCACCAAAATTTGTGTTTGTATTATCAGCTGTTAGTGCAACAACTTTGGATTTCAAATTGTTTTCATTTATTACTCTATAGATGGTTTGACAAAATTTCAGCAGTTTCGCCCTCAATAGATTCTAAATTTAAAATGCCCTTGGTAACATTAAAATATCTTACTAGTATTGGATACAATTTAGTTTCATTATGATTGGATGCATCAGATAAAACCGTTATAAATGCTGCAGTTTCCAAGTCTTCTGTAAGTATTTTGTCACAGTAATTTTTAAATACTGATTTAATAATAGCCTCGCATTTTGTCCTGGCGCATGAAAATTTAGCATTGTGAAACTTTTTCAATAATTTAGTTGTACAATCCATACTACGAAAACTTTGATTGTGAATTATGGTATGAAATGCAAATGTTCCCTCCATTGCAGCTAACTGTTTTTCATCTTCAGAATAATTTAAAGTTTTAAAAAAACTTGTTACTTTACAACTGGAAGCAGATGCATCTGATGATTGCTTATGTTTCTTGGTGGTCAAGTGTTTCGTAATAGCTGCTCTGCCCCCAACTGCAATACAAAATTCTCCGCTGCAAATATTGCAGAAAACAATGTTATCCTTCTTTGATATGAGGAATGGAAATTCCTTATTCAGTTTATCGTTGAAATGGCATTTCCTCTTTTTTGATCTTTCCCTCCCTAAATGAAATTTAAAATTTAAAATAAAATATAGAGCTACACGAACGATGCAAGCACATTCATTATGAATAAATAAAATTAATTATTAAAACTGAAACAATAACATAAGCGAATAAACTTGTAAATAAAATTATACATATTTGGAAATTATTAAATAGATAATGAATTAATAAAACGTGAATTATTGTGCTCACCTGTGTGTGATTGAATATTCACTGAGAAAGAAGTGAGTCTAATGCGTGCGTGTGTGCCGTGTCATGTTTCAGTAAGAAGTAAACAAGCCACTTGTGCGCGGCGCACTCTCTGAAAACAATTCTCCTGTGCGGAGCGCATGCGTCTCATAATCGCGTCTCACCGCACGGTACCGAGCTTTGACGAATCGTCATGTCAAATACAAATACGTCACATCACACGCACATCGGCATCGATCGAATACGGAGATTTACAGATTAGTCTTCAAATATCGAAAAGGAGGACATGTAGGAGGACACTTTTCGAGAGAGGTCAGAACTTCCTAAAGGAGGACGATTGGTCACCTTAGCTTTAGAGAATAACGTGACCCCCTCTTCCTTGTGGCAGCCCCTCAAATACTGGAAGACTGCTATCATGTCATCCCTATTTCTTCTTTTCTTTAGACTAGCGAAACCCAAGTCCTGCAACCGTTCTTCATATGTTTTAGTCTCCAGGCCTTGGATCCAAAATTTGATCATATGACCTTGGGGATGCTACACAGGCATCCATGTGAAACCTGGTTATAAGCCACTTCTTTCAGCCCTGTTGTAACTTTGAATGGTCACTAAACAAATGGTTGTAAGTCGAGGACTACCTGTAATGGGAGCAATATCATCACGCAAAGGATGCAAATGACGCAATTTGCAACATTTGCTAAACGATGTCATGCCAGAATTTCATTGAAGGACCCCAAATCACTTGTGGTAAAAACTCTTAATAAATCAAGGTTTGTTTCACTGTAATGCATTTTAATTAAATGTTGCTTACCGGGTGACTAATTCAGCAACTGAACTCCTTCCCCGGGGTATTGTGACTCGAGAATTTGGTTTTCTCCCTGGAGATCCAGGCATGCTAGAAAAAGGTTGCTGCATAAATCAATTTTAGTGCAAGAACACCCGCTTGCTAAAAACAACAACAACAACCCTGCACTGCTCCATGTGAGCTGAAGTTAGCATGGAGAGGAAATCTAGCTTAAGATGTTTCTTAAAACCGAGCGTTTTTATTGTTATTTATCTATTACATTTTTGACACACTGTTATTACTTTATAAATAATTCAAAGCAGCAAACCAACCTAATCCTCCTTCCTCCCCCTATTTTCCCCATAACAACAACCCTGTGAGGCAGGCTAGGCTGAGAGATAGTGACTGGCGCAAAGTTCACCCAGCCGGCTTTCCTGCTTAAGGTGGGACTAGAACTCACCGTCTCCTGGTGATTGGCCCAAAGTCACCCAGCCGACTTTTGTACCTAAAATGGGATTAGAACTCATGGTCTCTTGGAGAGAGGGTGGGGGGAGGTGGGGAGGGAGGGAGAGAGAGAGAGAGAGACCCAAAGACATCTAGTGAACTTTCCTGGATGAAGAGAGATGTCAGCTGGGGTCTTCCCAGATCTAGCCCAACATTTAACCAGGATTCCACCCTGGCTGTCTCTTCTTTTAAAATTGCAGAGCAGTTCCCAAGGAAATGGCGGTACTTACTTTTCAAGACTTCTTCTCAGCCAAGAGATAATCTTGCAAGTGTCTCTTCCTACGTAAGGTCCAAAATTCCTTGCCTTTTTGTTCTGCTTGCTCAGATCTTGCTAAGGTTTGGGCAAAGTCCAACTTGGTTCAAATTAAATATTAAAAGTTACGCTTAAGCATCTTGGTTGGACATGAACCAGTCAAGGCTAGAATTATTGAAAGGAGATGGATGGATGGATGGATGGATGGATTCTGCAAACTCCAGATGATCACCGTCTGCATTTGAGACACACTAGAAGCATTTGAAATGTGGATTTACAGGCGGCTGTTACGTATAAGCTGGGTTGACAAGATCAGAAATGAGGAGGTGATAAGCCGCCTGGGAAAGCCCAGGGAAATCATCAAAACAATTAAAAAACGAAAGTTAGAATATTTTGGACATGTGATGAGACACCCAGAAAAATACGGCATACTCCATTTAATCCTCCAGGGAAAGATTGAAGGCAAACGAGGTCCAGGCAGAAGAAGAACATCATGGCTTCAAAATCTAAGGGACCGGTTTGGACAAAACTCAGCAGAAATTTTTCGTGCAGCTGCTGATAAAAACAGGATCGCCAACATGATCGCCAACGTCCGATAACAGATACGGCACAACAACAAGAAGAAGGATGTCTATAGCTTTCTAATGTCAGTATAGGTAGTCCTCGACTTACAACGTTCATTTAGTGACCGTTTGAAGTTATAATGGCACTGCAAAAAGGAACTTATGACCATTTTTTCACACTTATGACCGTTGCAGCATCCCCATTTACATTCGGATGCTTAGCAACTGGTTGGCAAGCATCTGAATTTTGATCATGTGACCGTGGGGATGCTGTGAAGGTTGTGAGTGCAAGGACCTGTTGTATTTATGACAGTCTCAGGGTAATGTGATCATCCTTTGCGACCTTCTGACAAGCAAAGTCAATGGGGAAGACGGATTCACTTAACAACCACGTTACTAATTTAACAACTGCAATGATTCACTTAACAAACGTGGCAAGAAAAGTCATAAAATGGAGCAAAACTTACTTAAAGAGTTTTTCACTTAGCAAGATAAATTCTGGGCTCAACTGTAGTCATAGGTCGAGGTCATCAACTTTCCACTATTTGTTTAGTGACTACTGGAAGTTACAATGGCACTGGAAAAAGTACTTACAACAGGTCCTTGCACTCACAACCTTCACAGCATCCCCACAGTCACATGATGAAAATTCAGATGCTTGCCAAACGGCACGTATTTACAATGATTGCAGCATCCCAAGGTGATGCCATTACTATTTCCGACTTTCCCAGCCAGCTTACAACAAGCAAAGGCAATGGGGGAGGCTGGATTTATTTAAGAACTGCAGTGATTTGCTTAAAAACTGTGAGAAAAAAAAACAGTGTAAAATATGGGGTAACTAACTTCACAACCACTTTCCTTAGCAACAGAAATTTTGGTCGTAACTGGAGGACTACCTGTAAAACCTTGCTTCAAATTGTTTTTGTTAGCCAGTTTAGCCACATCCAAATTCTGGCTGCCAGGAAAGGGATACGACAAATGCCAGATTCTTTAGGCACGTCTGACAGGATTCATCCTGTTTGGGGTGGGTGGGGGGGAAGCCTTCTACCATATCAAATTTGGGCTTTAGCAAAACTTTATTTTAAAAAAGTAGTGCCCAAGAAAGAAGGACGAATGGCGCCATCTATTGGTTTTATTTAGCAATTTTTTTACTCAGCCAAACAAAAATGCAAGCGTTAGCCAATCCTGAAGTTCACAGAAGGCCAAAGGAAGTTTATCTGGTTAAAATGGTGGGGCAGAGGAAATCTGAAGGTGGTTAATTCTTCTACATCTCCCCTGTGCTCTAGGGCTAGACATGGAGACAGAAGAGGCTTTAGCTGTGGCTACAGAAATCTGCTGGGTAAGACCTGCCTTTCTGGATTCATTTAAAAGGCCCAACTAACCCACCATTTTGTCTCCAACAGGGAAAGCATTTTGCCAGTTTGCATCCTGGTGCTCTCCGGCAGCGGGGTTTGCAAGACTGAGAAAACAAAATCTCATGGCATCTTGTTATTGTCAGGAAGGAAGGAAGGAAGGAAGGAAGGAAGGAAGGAAGGAAGGAAGGAAGGAAGGAAGGAAGGAAGGAAGGAAGGAAGGAAGGAAGGAAGGAAGGAAGGAAGGAAGGAAGGAAGGAAGGAAGGACACAGGTACAACCTCCTCACAGGTTGAATGTGATGTCACACCTATTGGACAACCATTTGTCTGAAATGCTGTAGGGCAGGGGTCTCCAACCCTTGGTCTGTGGACCGGTACCGGGCCACAGCATGCCAGCAACCGGGCCACACAAACAAGCAAAGCCCCATCCGCAGGATGCAGGCAGCACACAAAACCACACACTCTCCAGTCCCGAGGAAAACCTCTTTCACGTTAACCGATCCCTGGTGCCCAACAGGTTAGGGACCTCTGCTATAGGGTCTCCTGCTTGAGCAGAAGATTGGACTAAAAGATCTCCAAGGTCCATTCCTAAATACCACCACTCAGTTGTGAAAATTCCCAAAATTCTTCCTCTTATGTTGCAACCTTGGGCCTATCTTGATGAATTCTATACCAGCAATTATGTTTATTGGACGTGAGATAACCTTTGCACCTGACAGGATGGGTTTTGTGATGGATGATGGGGAACTGGTATAAACTGAAGCAGGGAAAGAAAGAGATCTAGAGCATGGGTCCCCATCCCCCTGACTGTGGCCCATTACCACGCCTTGAGCTGTTCAGAACTGGGCCACGGAAGTGGGCTAGTGCGCACGTTCACACATCCTCACTTGTGTGAGCAGCGGGCGAGCACGTTTGCTCCATTTGCACAATTGATGGGCGCGCGTGCCCACTGTTCACGCAAATAGAGCTGCGCCCGTGTGCGTTTGCCCGCTGCTCACATGGAAAGGTTGGGGGATTCTGATCCACTGGAATTGTGAACTTCTCCTGTTGTTTCCCCTTAGTTCAGTGTTTCTCCACTTTGGCAACTTTAAGATGAGTGGACTTCAACTCCCAGAATTCCCACGTGGGAATTCTGGGAGTTGAAGTCCACTCATAGAAAAATTGCTAAGGTTGAGAACGGTGGTGGGATTCAAATAGGCGAACAACCGGTTCTCTGTGTGGATGCCGCTTCCGGAAGTCCATTCTGGGCCTGGGCAACCAAAAATTAGCTTCCGGTTCTGCCAAAGTGGTGCGAACCGGCTGAATCCCACCACTGGTTGAGAAACGCTGCTACTGTTTAAGAATCACTTTGTTGGCTTCAACCTGGTACCTGAATCTGGTGTCCAAATTGGCACCACTTGGGCCAAAGAAGCACCATCCCTTGCATTCTGTGAAAGGGTCAGTAGAGGGCGCGCGCATTTTATTCTTCAGGACAATTTTTCTGTTTCCTTAGTTTGCCCATTCTAGCCAGAGAATAGACAGGGAATACTCACGGTTTTACCATTCAGGTAATCCTCAACTTATGACCACAACTGAGCCCCAAATTTCTGTAGCTAAGTGAGACAATTGTTAAGTAAATTTTGTCCCATTTTACGACCTTTCTTGCCACAATTGTTAAGTGAATCACTGCCGCTGCTAAGTTAGTAGCACGTTGTTAAACGAATCTGGCTTCCCCATTGACTTTGCTTGTCAGAAGGTCGCAAAAGGGGATCGCGTGACACTGGGACACTGCGAAAGTCGTAAATATGAGTCAGTTGCCAAGCGTCTGAATTTTGATCACGTGACCATGGGAATGCCGAAATGGTTGTAAATATGAAAAAACAGTCATGTTTTCAGTGTTGTTGTAAATTTGAACGGTCATTAAACAAACTGTTGTAAGTCAGGGACTACCTGTACTATATTTGAATGCTAGGGAATTATTACATATCTTTAAAATCTAAGCTAGTGCCAAGCTGCTTTAGAACAGCAGGGTTTTGTTTTCCTTCTTTAGTAAAATAGCTCTATTAGATAGTAAAATAATGATATAATTACCTATAAATCAATAGAAAAAAATGTGTCTCTTTTGCTATTGTAACTTAGGTGACTTTCAGCTGGTACAATGTCCAACTGTACTCTAATTTATTTTGTAAACAAGTTTTTTTTAAAATGAGATAAAGATGGTCCTCAACTTACAATAGTTCATTTAGTGACTATTGAAAGATACAGCAGTACTAGAAAAAGTAACTTACTGTTTTTCACACTTATGCTGACCATTACAGCATCCCCATGGTCATGTGATCAAACTTTGGATGCTTGGCAATTGACTCATATTTATGAGGGTTGCACTGTCCTGGGGTCACATGGTCCCCTTTTGCGACCTTCTTATAAGCAAAATCAACCATGTTACTAATTTAACAACTGCAGTGATTCACTTAACAACTGTGCTAAGAAAGATTGTAAAATGGAGCAAATTCACTTAACAAATGTTTTGTTTAGCAACAGAAATGTGGTTATAATTTGCAGAACATTTGTGTGATGTTTTCAGCAACAGCTCTTATTGATTACTGGCAATCCACTTTTCAGTCTTGAAACGCCAATAGATCGATATTTCTCAACCATAGCAACTTTAAGATGTGTGGGCTTCAACTCCCAGAATCCCCCAGCCAGTAGGGGGAATTCTGGGAGTTGAAATCCACGCATCTTAAAGTGGCCAAGATTGAGAAGCACTGCAGTCGATAAAGCCAATCAGATTAAAAAGGAACTCAGCAGTGCACATGTTAGGGCATTTTGTGGAAGTAAACAATAAAGTGACTCACTCCTTTGGAACCTGAATTTGTCTTTCAGGTTTTATGTCCACATCTGGACATATCCAAAAGAGACTGTAAACATTTCAACTTTGCATTTAAAAATAGCGTCCTGGACAATGGAGGCCCGAGCAGATCACTTATTTAAACTTTGGATGAAAGTGATGTTTGTCTCTCTTTACTAGTTCCAGACAATACTTTTAAAGATAATTGAAAGAAAACCCTGCTGGAATCAGAGTTGTGACAATTTTGATTGGAATGTATGTGCTCGGCAGGCAGGGCAGGCAAGAATGAAGAATTGGCAACGCTCAACCAGACTCAGATGTTTCATTGGTTTATTGGATGTTAGAGCGGCAGCGTGAGGGCCTAGAAGTGGAGCTCTCACCTCATAATCAGGAGGTTGTGAGTTCGATCCTAGGTAGCAGTAGATATTTCTCTCTCTGGACCCAATGAGTGAATGTCTGCTGCTAACTTTGCATAGGTGTCAGGAAGGGCATCAGGCCAATAAACACTCAGCTCCAATCAGTCACCCTGACCCCACCTGGAAGCAAGGGATGGCAGGGCCTTTAAAAAAAACAAACAGCAACTACAAAGGGTTTCACGGATTGCCATGTGCACACAGGTGTGATGTTACTCTGAACACCTGAAGGGCTTCTCAATAATAATAATAATAATAATAATAATAATAATAATAATAATAATAATAATAATAATAATAATAATAATAATAATAATAATAATAATAATAATAATAATAATAATAATAAAGTTGGAAAGGACCTTGGAGGTCATCTAGTTCAACCCCCTGCTCAGGCAGGAAACCCTATACCATTTCAGACAAATGGCTGTCCAGTCTCTTCTTTGAAACTTCCAGTGTTGGAGCATCCACAGCTTCTGGAGGCAGGTTGTTCCACTGGTTAATTGTTCTAACTGTCGGGAAATTTCTCCTTAGTTCTAGGTTGCTTCTCTCTCTGGTCAGTTTCCATCCGTTGCTTCAGATGCTTTGAAGAGAATAGCTTCACTCCCTCTTCTTTGGGGCAGCCCCTGAGATATTGGAACACGGCTATCATGTTCCCCCTCGTCCTTCTCTTCATTAAACTAGACATACCCAATTCCAGCAACCGTTCCTCATATATTTTAGCCTCCAGTCACCTGATCGTCTTTGTTGCTCTTCTCTGCACTCTTTCTAGAGTCTCAACATCTTTTTTACATCGTGGTGACCAAAACTGGATGCAGTTTTAGATGCAGTCCTGAGCTGACATGCTTTCTGTCTCCCTGATCTAGAAAAAAAAATAGATTCTGTCTTTTTTCCCAGCTATTGCCAGCATGCTGATTTCTCTCCATGGAATGGGGTTGACAAAGCCTAACTAATTATACACAGTCCTCGACTTATGACCACAACTGAGCCCCTATGTCTATGGAGATTCTCAGTCATTCAGGTCATTGTTGTCTCAAAGATGCTTTTTCAAAAGGCAACTGGACTTTCTGTAGTTTTCCTCTAAGATGTTTTGCTTCTCGTCCAAGAAGCTTCTTCAGTTCTGACTGAATGGTGGAGGATGGAAGTGGCATCAACAACTCTCAGAAAGAGGACTAATGACCAGATGACTGCAAGGAATATAAGTCCTTCCCTCCTCCACCGTTCAGTCAGAACAGAAGAAGCTTCTTGAATGAGAAGCAAAATGTCTTCAAGGAAAAAAACAAATAAGGTCCAGTTGCCTTTTGGAAAAAAAACACCTTTGGGACAATTGAGCCCCAAATTGCTCAATCTTTTGCTACGTGGGTTGTTCAGTGAGTTTGCCACAGTTGTTTAGGACCTTGCCACAGTGGTTAAAAAGTTAGTCTTTAAGTGAATGTGGCTTCCCCATGGACTTTGCTTTTTTCAGTGCCATTGTAATTCAAATGGTGGCTAAATGAACGGTTGTAAGTCAAGGACTACCTGCATAGAAACTGCCCTTGGACAGTATTACAGGTAGTCCTCAGTTAATGATGGTAACTAGGACTGGAATTTCCATTGTTAAGCAATGTGGTTGTAAGCAAACATAACACAACTGCGCCACTTAGAGCTGGCAATTCAGCAGTTCCCATTGCTGTCGTTAAGCAAATGACAGCAGGACCTTGCATGATCATAACTTTTGAATTCCTTCCAGCTTCCCCATTGATTTTGCTCATGGGAATCCAGCAGGGAATGTGTCAAGTGGTTGGGAATGTGGGCCAGTTGCCAAGTGCCTGAATTGCGATCACACGATTGTGCAACTGCTGAAAGTGCCATTTGTTCAGTGCCATCCTAAATTCAAATGGTCACTAAACAAGTGATCGTTAAGCAAGAATTAGTTGTAGAAGAAAGGGGGGGGAGATTCTTTTCATGGTGGGGCATCTCAGGATGACTTAAACCTTACGCCCAGATTGAGGGGCCAAAGAAGACGGCATTGTGGAGATGTGACAGAGAAGAAGCTGTGTCCGTGACATGTTTGTGCCGTTGCTAGTTACAAACAGGGAAGGACTCTTAATGCAATTTGGTCAAGGGTTTGAAGGAAGCCAGAGCTGCCACAGGGTTCGGCAGCAATACGAATTCAGTAAAACCAATATAAATAAATCAATGTTGACAGGCGCTGGAAAAACCTTATATGAACAGTCCTTTGGTTTTTATGCAAGTGTTTGTCAAATTTACATCCACTGGCCTAATGCCGAATGATGCTGGGCTGTGTAGGATGTTGAAAACAATTTCAGAATGATAGAATAACAGAAGTCAGAAGCGTCCTTAGAGGCCTTCTAGTCCAACTCCCTGGTTAGGCAGGAGATCCTATACAATCCAGATAAATGGTTGTCCAATCTCTTCTTGAAAACTTCCAGTGTTGCAACACCCACAACTTCTGGAGGCAAGCCGTTCCACTGATTAATTGTTCTCACTGTCAGGAAATTCCTCCTTAGTTCCAGGTTGCATCTCTGTTTGATCAGTTTCCATCCGTTGCTTCTTGTCCTGCCCTCAGGCGCTTTGGAGAATAGGCTGACACCCTCCCCGCTTCTCTGTAGCAGCCACTGCAGCATTTGAATTTTGATCATTTGACCATGGGGATGCTGCAACAGTCATAAGTGTGAGCAATGGTCATAAGTTACTTTTTTTCAATTCTACTGTAACTTTGAACAGTCACTAAATGAACTGTTATAAGATGAGGACTATCTGTATTCACAGGTCGTGTGATGGCCATTTAATTTAATTAGTGGCTCTGATGCTTAGACCTCTGCTAAGTCACTTTTCCATCTTTTAGCAATGGAAAGTAGTCAGCAATGATAAAATTAATAGTAAAGGAAATGACAAATGTGAGGGTTTTTTAAAAATTATTTTAGATGTTTTATTGTTGGCTTGTAACAAAAAAAGGGAGGGGTTCCTAAGTGCCTGCAGTGCATTACATTTTTAATACTGTGTTATTCTTGTGCTTTCTGGTCTGATAACCATAATGAAGTTGATGCTGATGATATTTTTCATCCTTTGGGGAAGAAATCTATAAAAACAAGCGTCCTAAAATGCATGTCACTGCTGAAATAGCCCTAAACACCCAAAAATGCATTCTGCAAATGTGTTCAGACATTTAACAATGCATCTTTATTTACCCCAAAAATTGCATACCTCATTTCATTGGAACTCAGATATTTATTATTGACTAAAACAACCTCTGAGTTATAACAGCAATCAAAGTGCAAATGAGATTTCTGTAGAGTTGCAACTCATTTGATTTCATGTTTATGAAACAGGGAATCTGATCTGCATTGTGGTGTGGGGTTCCTTAACTCCTTTGTCGTTTTTGTATTCCAGATCAGGGTTTTTCCCCCCCTGCAAACTTGGTTATTGGATTTTTAACTTTAAAATATTTTATTGCAAAGCTGGACTGGGGAACCTTGGGAGCTGAAGTCCGTACCTCTTCAATTGTAAAGGTTGAAAAATATTGCTGTATTTTCTAAAAGCCCACAAAAACTAACCTGGGGAGAATGAAATTTGCAGCTTTTTGTAGCTGCTTCTTTCAAACAACTTGGTACATCAAAACCAGGCAGAGCTTTGATTGTATTATTGTGGCCGCCATCTTGACTTATTTGACCATGCTCCCTTTGTTCTTGCCAGTATCATCTGAATCAGGTTGTGAACAAGCCCAAGGCCGGTGCAAGAGGCAAATTACCTCCCCACAAACCATGGTTCAGGAAAATAGACCACGTCTCCTCCTAACTAGAAAGCGCAAAGCAACTATCATTGTGTCCTTCCTTCCCCTTGCAGGAGGAGCTGTGTGGGCCCTGTGAAAAGACAGATGAAGACAATAGTCTCTGGGCTTCCCAGACATGTCAGCTCTCGGGATTAAAAATAGATAAAGAGCGAGAAAAAGGATGAAAGCTGTTTCTTCTCGCAGAGGAAGGCAGCAACTGAATGCAAATCCCAGCTCGTAGCTTGTAGCATCTCCAGAGCCAAGAAATCGGGAAGAGTGAAAATCCTCATTTGTTCTCCTGGTTTTTTACCAAAATTCCACCTTTGTGTCACTTCAACAATAAAATGGCTGGCAATTTAATCTATCTGTCCGTCCGTCCGTCCGTCCGTCCGTCCATCCATCTCTATCAGTCTGTGTCTGTCTGCCTGCCTGCCTTTTTCAGTCAGTCAGTCTATGCATCCAATCCCATCCCATCCCTATCTCTCTTTCTGTCTATCCATGCATCCATCCATGTCTGTCTCTGTCTGTCTGTCTGTCTGTCTGTCTGTCTCTCTCTCTCCATCCATCTCTCTCTCCATCCATCCATTCATCCTTAGTTGTTGTCTATCTGTCTATCATTCTGGTCTGTCTATCCATGCATCCATTCATTGTTTGTCTGCCTGTCTGCCTGTCCATTTCTCTCTCTCTCTCTCTCTCTCTCTCTCTCTCTCTCTCCATCCATCCCTCTCTCTCTCTCTCTCATCATTATCTATCTGTCTGTCTGTCTGTCTGTCTGTCTGTCTGTCTGTCTGTCTGTCTGGTCTGTCTATCTATCTATCTATCATCTTTCTCTTTCCCTCCCTCCCTCCCTCCCTCCCTCCCTTCCTTCATCTCCCTCTCTCTCTCTCTCCTTTGGATACAGAACAGTCTCACATATTTAAGCAGAGACAAATCGGTTTTTCACTTGTTATTCAGAAAAAAGAAGTTTTCCATATCTAGAAACCAATCAACGGGTGGAATCTAGGTTTGCAGCAAAAGAGGGGTGAGACATGGCCTATCCTTCCTATACCATGATGTCATCATTGCACAATGCCCTCTTTGGTGTAATTTTTGTCATGTTAGCGGTGCTGCAGAAAAAGGTTTGCATAGTGATGTTACTGAATGTTAAAACACCATGAAAGCACTTCTTGGTCCAGCTTGCGGCCAAAAAACAGCCAGTCCATATAGCTGGCTTGCATTTTGCTGGCAGTGACTGTTCAAAGTTATGGTACAACAGCACTGAAAAAAGTGACTTATGACCGTTTTTCACACTTAAGATCATTGCAGCATCCCCATGGTCACGTGATCAAAATTCAACCGCTTTGCAACTGACTCATATTTATGACGGTCGCAGTGTCCCTGGGGTCACGTGACCCCCTTTTGCGACCTTCTGACAAGCAAAGTCAATGGGGAATCCAGAGTCACTTAACAACCACGTTACCAACTTAACAACTGCAGTGATTCACTTAACCACCGTGGCAAGAAAGGTCATAAAATGGGGCAAAACTCATTTAACAAAAGTCTCATTTAGCAACAGAAATTTTGGGCTCAGTTGTGGTGGTAAGTCAAGGACGTCGGTATTTCACCAACTGAAAGCAGAACTGGCCGCTAGCTTACTTTCTGTTAGCAAGGAACAATTAAAGTGCCTTTATTATTTGCCTCCCTCTGTTGGGATTTTCGATCATACAGTTTCTAAATTCTTTAGTGAGGTGGAGAAACACTTCCCTACAGATAAAGATGTCTGAAAACTTCTTAAGTTTTATAGCAAGTAAAAACCCCACTGATTCTAGGATGCTTTGGGGCCGTTACATGATTGGATAGGAGATTAGATGACACTTGGGGGGGGGAGGGTTTCCTTTGAAACGTTTATTAAATTTATATCATTACTCTCTATTCCTTGATCAGAATCTGCTTTAACACAAAAACAGAGTTGGAAGGACCTTGAAGATCTTCTAGTCTAACCTACTGCCCAAGCAGGAAACCCCTGTACCTTTTCAGACAAATAGTGGTCTATCTCTTCTTAAAAACCTCCAGGATGGGAGCACCCACAACTGCTATATAAGTAACTGAAGAACAGGTAACTTTAAGTCTGCACGTTCTTTCAACGTTATGGCTTTGACTGCAAGGGAAAGACAGATTCCACACCTCTACGAATTCTGAGGGAGACTGGACGGATTTATTACAGTTAATTGGCAGTTACTTCTGCTAGCCCTTTGATCAGAAGATAGACCTATTTTGGAGACTGGATTTACTATATTTATTTAAACAACAATTGGCTAGAGACAATATTAAGAAACAAACATGGATATTTGACCCAAGGCAATTTGTTTATAATGTTTGGGATGATGTGAGATAGATAAGATGCCATGGTAAATTTTCTACAAGTGGGTTACAGTAACAGCCTGTTAACAGAGAGAGTTTTCACGCTTTAATTTTGTTTTGTTCCACTAATATTATTTTTCCTGTTAATTACTTGCTCATTAATATTATAGAAGACAGGTCAACAAGTTGCAAATGGATTTAGTAGTTTAAAATTTTTTGGAGGGCTTGTTTCAAAAGGGGTTGGAACTAATGTTGTAGTAATGAATTTTGGAGGGCTTGTTTTGCAAGGGGTTGGAACTAATGTAGTAATAATTTTTTTTGGAGGGCTTGTTTTGCAAGGGGTTGGAACTAATGTTGTAGTAATATATTAATCAGTACTCGACTAGAGGGGATGATATGTGTAGAATGCCTTTTTTATGCACCTTTTTAATGCTTTGATTGTTTCGTGTGTTTTTTTTCTTTTTGTCATTTTGGATTTATTTATTTATTTTGAGTTTTGAGTTTTTTGAGTATACTTACTGAATGTTAAAATACCACGAAAGCAACTCTTGATCCAGCTTGCTGCCAGAAAACAGCTGGCTTGCATTTTGCCGGCTATCACCAATTACAGTATTGGTGTGTTTTTGTATTTTAATTTTGCTTTGAATAAAATAAAAACAGAAAGAAGGCAATGAATATAGATAATGCTCCTTCCCCCCTTCTCCTATTTTTGCCCACAACAACCTTGTGAGGTGGGCTAGGCTGAGAGAGAGTGATTGGTCCAAAGTATCCCAGCTGGTTTTCATGGCTCAGGCAGGGCTAGAACTCACTGTCTCCTCGTTCCCAGCCAACACTTTATTATTATTATTTTAAAGATTTTTATTAATTTTCTCTTACATACATATATTAATTTTTCAACCAGCGTACTGTCTGGATTCAAAAACGCTAATACATATTCAGTTCCTAATCCTTGATTTTTTCCTCTAGCCCAGGGGTGGGCAACCTTGGCTCTTTTATGACTCGTGGACTTCAACTCCCAGAATCCCTGAGCCAGCCATGCTGAGGGGAAAGGGAGAGGTTTCCAAGCTGAGCCCATGCCGGCTCAGGAATTCTGGGAGTTGAAGTCCACGAGTCATAAAAGAGCCAAGGTTGCCTACCCCTGCTCTAGCCATTTGTAAAATGAATCCCAGATTTGGTAGTATTCTGTTTCTTCTTTATCTTTCAATCTCATAGTTAATCTGTCCATCTCTGCGCATTCCAATATTTTTTGATTATTTCTCCCTCTGGTGGCAGTCCTTCATTTTTCCAATATTGGAAAATATTCTTGCTTGCTGCTTTAACCACTAGATAAAACTGCCTCTCTTTCTGCCCTCCCTTTGATTAGATGCTGGTAAGAAAGGGGTGCCGCGCTGCCATCCTGACTGAAAATTGATTGGCAAACAGGACTTTTTGGTTCAGCAGGTGGAGGGAAGGTTTTTACCTGCAAAACGAAGCCAACTCTGGTTAAACCTGTGGAAGCATGCCTGGCAAGCTGCCCAGAACTGGAGGCAAGGAAATGGGGAGTCAGCCCTTGGCTTGGGAACTTTCCTTCCTGCAACCAGGTGTCTGTTTCCCGATTGAGCTTCCCATCCCAAAAGGAAAAAAAGAAAGAGTGCAGAGAAGAGATCAAAGATGACTAAAGGATCTGGAGTCTAAATAGTATGATGAACGGCTGCTGGAATTGGTTATGTCTAGTTTAACGGAGAGAAGGATGAGGGGGGACATGATAGCAGCGTTCCAATATCTCAGGGGCTGCCCCAAAGAAGAGGGAGTCAAGCTGTTCTCCAAAGCGCCTGAAGGCAGGACAAGAAGCAACGGATGGATGCTCATTAAAGAAAGATTCAACTTAGGACTAAGGAAAAACTTCCTGACGTTGAGAGCAATTAATCAATCGAGCAGCTTTCCTCCTGGAGCTTTGGGTGCTCCATGGCTGGAGGTTTTAAATTTAGGCTGAACAACCATTTGACTGGGGTAGTGTAAGGACTTCTCCCTTGAGCAGGGGGTTTGACTAGAAGACCTCTAAGGTCACTTCCAGCGCTGTGATTCTTGTTGTTCTTAGTTGCGAAGTCGTGTCCGACCCATCGCGATCCCATGGACAATGTTCCTCCAGGCCTTCCTGTCCTCTACCATCTTCTGGAGTCCGTTTAAGCTCACGCCTACTGCTTCAGTGACTCCATCCAGCCACCTCATTCTCTGTCGTCCCCTTCTTCTATTGCCCTCAATCTTTCCCAGCATTAGGCTCTTCTCCAGTGAGTCCTTCCTTCTCATTAGGTGGCCAAAGTATTTGAGTTTCAACTTCAGGATCTGGCCTTCTAAGGAGCAGTCGGGGTTGATCTCCTCTAGGACTGACCGGTTTGATCGCCTTGCAGTCCAAGGGACTCGCAGGAGTCTTCTCCAGCAAAGGCCTCAATTCTTTGGCGCTCAGCCTATGATTCTAAGGGCAAGCTAATATAGGTAGTCCTCAACTTACAACCACAACTTTCCCAAAATTTTTGTTGCTAAGCGAGACAGCTGTTAAGTGAATTTTGCCTCATTTTACGAACTTTTTGTTAAGTGAATCGCTGCAGTTGTTAAGTTAGTAACACGGTTGTTAAGTGAATCTGGCTTCCCCGTTGACTTTCCTTGTCAGAAGGTCACAAAAAGGGATCACATGACCCCGGGATTCTGCAACCGTCCTAACTATGAGTCAGTTGCCACATGTCTGAATTTTGATCACGTGACCATGAGGACGCTGCAACAGTCGTAAGTGTGAAAAGCGGTCTTAGGTCACTTTTTCCAGTGCCGTTGTAACTTTGAGAGGTCTCTAAATGAACATTTGTAAGAGCAGAGCTACTTGTAATGCTCTGTTTCTCCCTATCATCAGTTCAGTGTTTATGCCTCTCTCCGAAGGCTGATCTGTTTGCAGATTCTCTCTCCCCCCTCATCCTCCCTCCCTCTGGCCTCATTCCCACTTTCATTTTTCATTTTGGCACCACGCCGATTCTAATATTCTCCCAGCAGAAATTCTCCATCTGTCTGAACCTGCTTTGTCCTGGCAAGCACATTGTTCCTTTTGCCTTATATGGTGATCGCCTTTATTGTTGATGCCTTTTCTTCCTTGCTTCTCTCTAATGCTCTCATCCATTCTTTAGAAATGTAAAGCTGGGGAGGGGGTAGGGAACCTGTCAGAGCAAACTCCAGATGTGAAGTGTTAAGACCACTTAATAACGCCTTGGTAAGACCACACACTGCATCCGGTTTTGGTCGCCGTGATATAAAAAAAGATGTTGAGACTCTAGAAAGAGAAGAGCATAGAAGAGCAACAAAGAGGATTAGGGGGACTGGAGGCTAAAACTTATCAAGAACCATGTCTAGTTTAATGAAAAGAACGACTAGGGGCGACATGAGAGCAGTCTTCCAGTATTTGAGGGGCTACCACAAAGAATAAGGGGGTCCACCTATTCTCCAAAGCACCTGAAGGAAAGACAAGAAGCAATGGATGGAAACTAATCAAGGAGAGAAGCAACCTGGAATTAAGGAGAAATTTCCTAACAGTGAGGACAATTAACCAGTGGAACAGAAGTTGTGGGTGCTCCATCACTGGAGGTTTTTAAAAAGAGACTGGATAGTTATTTGTCTGAAATGGTATAGATATCATGCTTGAGCAGAAGGTTGGACTAGAAGACCTCCAAGGTCCCTCCCAACTCTGTTATTCCATTATTCCCATGGTCATGTGATCAAAATTCATGCACCTGCCAAGAAGCATATATTTATGATGATTGTAGCATCCTGGGGTCATGTGATCACTATTTGTGACTTTCCCAGCTGGTTTTTGACAACCAAACGGGGGAAGCTGGATTTGTTTACTTAGAACTGCAGTGAATTGCTTAATAACCGGGACAAAAAAAGATTGTAAAATCAGTCATGATTCACTTACCAACCACTTTGTTGTACAGCGACATTTGAAGTTACAACAGCACTGGAAAAGGTGACTTTCAACAGGTTCTCACATTTACAACTGTGGCAGCATCCCCATGATCCGGGTAGGCAACCTTGGCTCTTTTATGACTCGTGGACTTCAACTCCCAGAATTCCTGAGCCAGCATGGCTCAGCTTGGAAACCTCTCCCTTTCCCCTCAGGGTGGCTGGCTCAGGAATTCTGGGAGTTGAAGTCCACGAGTCATAAAAGAGCCAAGGTTACCCACCCCTGCCCATGATCATCTGACCAAAATTTGGGTGCTTGGCAACTGGCATGTAGTGATGATTATTGCACTGCTTTGGGATCAGGTAAATCACTACAGGTATTCCTTGACTTACAATAGTTCATTTAGTGACCATTCGAAGTTACAACGGCACTGAAAAAAGTGACTTATGATTATTTTTCACACTTATGACCATTGCAGCATCCCCATGATCCCCATGACGCTTGGCAACTGGTTCATACTTATGATGGTTGCAGCGTCCCAGTATCATGTGATCCCCTTTTTCAACCTTCTGACAAGCAAAGTCGATGGGGAAGCCAGATTCACTTAACAATCTTACTACTAACTTAACAACTGCAGTGATTCACTTAACAACTGTGGCAGGAAAGGTTGTAAAAGGGGCCCAAACTCACTTAACAACTATATTGCTTAGCAACAGAAATGTTGGGGCTCAATTGTGGTCGTAAGTCGAACACTACCTGTGTTTGTGATTCCGACAAGCGAAGTCAGTGACGGAAACTGGATTTATTTACTTAAATTTTGTATTTCTCAGCTATCTATCTCCTTCTTTGAGAGGTCACTTAATAACTACAGTGGTTCACTTAATAACCATGGCCAAAAAGATGGGAAAAGGACTTGTGACTCGCTTAAAACTGCCTTGCTTAGCAACAGAAATTCTGGTCCCAATCGTAGTAATGAGGACCATCTGTAGTCAGTTCTTACCTTAAAAACTTGATTGCTGGTCTCAAAATACAGCAGCCACTATTCGTATTCACCTGTTCTTCAACAATGCAGTGCAGCAGTCCTTACCTGTCTTGAGGTTCTGCACTCACCCCATTCTTGAGGGTACACAAGAACAAAATCGACTTAAAACAGGGAGGAAAGAGCAAGGGATAATATTAAAGGAGGATGTGGCTGAAGGATCTGTCCTCCTTTATGCTACAACACATGTAAAAAGTTTGGTAATGGTGGGCAGTTGCCTATTTTTCTACCCTGTGTATTCAGTGGGGTGTTTTTACATTGATGACCACTAGAACATGCTACATGTCCAGTTTCATCTGATGCACAAAAACCTCCCTTATATTACAACAGTTGATTTAGTGACTATTCAAAGTTACAACAGCACTGAAAAAAGTGATTTGTGACATTTTTTTAACACTTAACAACAGTTGTAGCATCCCCTTGGTCACGTAATCAAAATTTGGGTGCTTGGCAACTGACTCATATTTATGACCTTTGCAGTGTCCCGGGGTCATACGATCCCCTTTTACGACCTTCTGCTAAGCAAAGTCACTGGGGAAGCCAGATTCACTTAACAACCGTGTTACTAACTTAACAATTGCAGTGATTCACTTAACAACTGTAGCAAGAAAGGATGTAAAAATGGGTGCGACTCACTGCCTTATTTAAGACTGGAAATTCTGGTCTTGTTCCTGATCGTAAGTTGAGGACCACCTGTACAGCTGAGCCCAAAATTTGTTGTTAAGTGAGGCATTTGTTAAATGAATTTTGCACAATTTTTACAATCTTTCTTGCCATAATTGTTAAGTGAATCGCTGCAGTTGTTAAGTTAGTAAAGTGGTTGTTAAGTGAATATGGCTTCCCCCATTGGCTTTGCTTGTCAGAAGGTCAGAAAAGGGGATCATGTGACCCTGGGACACTGCAACCGTCATAAATATGAACCAGTTGCCAAGTGTCTGAATTTGGTCATATGACCACGGGGATGCTGCAACGGACGTAAGTGTGAAAAACGGTCATAAGTCACTTTTTTCAATGCTATTGTAACTTTGAACAGTCACTAAATCAATAATTGTAGTAAAAGGGAGGTTTTTGTGCATCAGATGAAACTGGACATGTAGCATGTTCTAGTGGTCATCAATGAAAAAACACCCCACTGAATACACACGGTAGAAAATGCTTTGGTAAGGCCACACCTGGAATACTGCATCCAGTTTTGGTCACCACGATGTAGAAAAGATGTTGAGACTCTAGAAAGAGTACAGAGAAGAGCAACAAAGACGATCAGGAGACTGGAAGCTAAAACATATAAAGAACGGTTGCAGGAATTGGGTATGTCTAGTTTAATGAAGAGAAGGATGAGGGGGGACATGACAGCAGTGTTCCAATATCTCAGGGGCTGCCACAAAGAAGAGGGAGTCAAGCTATTCTTCAAAGCACCAGAAGGCAAGACAAGAAGCAACGGATGGAAACTGATCAAGGAGAGAAGCAACCTAGAACTAAAGAGAAATTCCCTGACAGTGAGAACAATTAACCAGTGGAACAACCTGCCTCCAGAAGCTGTGAATGCTCCAACACTGGAAGTTTTTAAGAAGAGACTGGACAGCCATTTGTCTGAAATGGTATAGGGTTTCCTGCCTGAGCAGGGGGTTGGAGTAGATACCTCCAAGGTCCCTTCCAACTTTATTATTACTATTATTATTATTATTATTATTATTATTATTATTATTATTATTATTATTATTATTATTATTATTATTATTATTATTATTATTATTATTATTATTATTATTATTATTATTATTATTATTATTATTATTATTATTATTATTATTAAAATAGGCAACTGCCCGCCATTACCAAACTTTTTACATGTGGGTATACCATAATATAACACCGTCTCTCTGACATTCTCTCTGAGAGCTTAAGAGAAGGTGGACTGCATGTATCACTCTGATAGTTTGAAGATTGGTGTCTGGGGGGGGTGGGGGGAAGGGGAGATGGTCAGCTTGGTTCTTGTAACAAAGCACACCTTTTGACAAAAATGTCAGACGAAAGGAGCAGAGAAGGGCCTGGAGAAATTCCACTCAAACGGTGAGCAAAAGGTGTTCTGGACCAACCAGTAGCTAAGAACTGTATGTTAGGATGTTTAGCATTTATAGGGTTAAACGCTGTTTCCTTAAGAAATGGCTTATGGGTAATGTAGTTTCAGCAGTCAGTTTATCTAGTCAGTGGGAGGAGTTCAAAGATTTATGACTGTACTTCCTGGCTCTGTGCCTTTGTTTGATTCTCTTCACATTGGGATCCAGCCTCATGGCTCGGACACAGCAATTATTCAACATATGATTT
Organism: Azemiops feae; assembly: GCA_023970755.1. Classification (NCBI taxonomy): domain Eukaryota; kingdom Metazoa; phylum Chordata; class Lepidosauria; order Squamata; family Viperidae; genus Azemiops; species Azemiops feae. The sequence goes on from JALGBA010001959.1 coordinate 49,296, forward strand.
ATATACAGGACAGGAGGACATCACCGTCTTTCAACCTAATGATATGGATCCAGATTAATATTGCATTCCAGACGTATTTCATCTTAATCGTGAGTTGTTGAATATCTCTGTGAATAAAGTATTCTTCTTTGATCTGTTCATTCGAGTATACAGCTACCTGTCTACACGGAAGAAGGCGCACATGGCCGTGGAAACAGAATAAAATGGATGAGCAAAATATAGGAAACATACAAGAACTCATTAGATAAATTTGTTCTCCTAAAAGGAATGGAACTGAAGAGGGCCTCCCTTTGAAGAGGAAGAATGGAGGAGGAGGAGGAAAATAAAGATAGGGAAGGAGAAGGAGGTAAAGAAGAAGGCGAAGAAGATAGAGAAGAAGGAGGAGGAAGAGAAGGAAATAAACAAAGAGAAGGTGAAAGTGAAAGTGAAGATGGAGAAGGAGGAGAAGGAATAGGAGAAGACAGAGAAGGAGAATGAAAAGATGGAAATAAACAGAGGGTGAAAGTGAAGACGGAGAAGGAGAGGAAGGAATAGGAGAAGGCGAAAGAGGAAAAGGAGGAGAAGGAGAGAAGATAGAGAAGGAGAAAGGAGAAGACAAGGAAGGAGTAGGAGCAAAAGAAATCAGATCAGCAGAAGGAGAAGACATGAAACGAGGAGGAGGAGGAGGAGGAGGAGTGAGATAAGGAAAAGGAGAACTCAGATGGGGAGGAAAAGGGAAAACGGCACGCTCCAGTCTTGTCAGAAAGACCAGAGATCAATTTTAGTATTTCACTCCTATTAAAAGGAAAGAAAGTGGATTATGAGTCCAAAGTGACAGATTATCCTCATCGGGTATCAATGGGTTCCTTTCAGCCCTGTCTCTGGCCAGAAGCCCAGATGGATTACTCACCAGTGTACACTTTGATCCCTTGGAACAGCAAGTCGGGCCTTAGGCCACCCTTCTGCCAGACTGCTGAAAAACTTTCAGCAACTTGAGGACAGAACAAAACGTCCCCAACATCATCATTAGCAGCTGAGCAGCCCAGCTCCAGTTCCTCATTGGCTCCCCTTCCTGAAATGTCAAGACCATTGAGGAGCCATTTGTTAAAGCAAAGGGAAAGGGAGGGAGGGAGGGAGGAAGGAAGGAAGGAAGGGGGAAAGAAAAAGGGAGGGAGGGAAGGAAGGAAGGAAAGAAAAGAAGAGGAGGGAAGGAAGGAAGGAAGTAAGGAAGGAAGGAAGGGAAGGGAAGGAAGGAAGGAAGGAAGGAAGGAAGGAAGGAAAGGGGAATGGAAAATGGAGGGAGGGAAGGAAGGAAGGAAGGAAGGAAAGGAAAAGATGGAGGAAGGAAGGGAAGGAAGGAAGGAAGGAAGGGGGAAAGAAAAAGGGAGGGAGGGAAGGAAGGAAGGGGGAAAGAAGAGGGAGGGAAGGAAGGAAGGAAGGAAGGAAGGAAGGAAGGAAGGAAGGAAAGGAAGAAGGAAGGAAGGAAGGAAGGAAAGGGGAAGGAAAATGGAGGGAGGAAGGAAGGAAGGAAGGAAGGAAAAGGAAAAGAAAGGGAGGGAGGGAAGGAAGGAAGGAGGAAGGAAGGAAAAGAAAAAGGGAGGAGGGAAGGAAGAAGGGGGAAGGAAGGAGGGAAAGGAAGAGGGAGGAAGGAAGGAAAGGGGAATGGAAAATGGAGGGAGGAAGGAAGAAGAAGGAAGGAAAAGATGGAGGGAGGGAGGAAGGAAGGAAGGAAGGAAGGAAGGAATGGAAAATGGAGGGAGGAAAGGAAGGAGGAGGAAGGAAGGAAGGAAGGAAAGGGGAAAAGGGAGGAAGGAAGAAGGAAGGAAGGGGGAATGGAAATGGAGGGAGGAAGGAAGGAAGGAAGGAAGGGGGAAAGAAAAAGGGAGGGAGGGAAGGAAGGAAGGGGGAAAGAAGAGGGAGGGAAAGAAGGAAGGAAGGAAGGAAAGGGGAATGGAAAATGGAGGGAGGAAGGAAGGAAGGAAGGAAGGAAAAGATGGAGGGAGGGAGGAAGGAAGGAAGGAAGGAAGGAATGGAAAATGGAGGGAGGGAAGGAAGGAAGGAAGGAAGGAAGGAAGGAAAAGGGGAAAAGATGGAGGAAGGAAGGAAGGAAGGAAGGAAGGGGGAATGGAAAATGGAGGGAGGGAAGGAAGGAAGGAAGGAAGGGGGAATGGAAAATGGAGGGAGGGAAGGAAGGAAGGAAGGAAAAGGGGAAAAGATGGAGGGAGGAAGGAAGGGAGGGAGGGAAGGAAGGAAGGAAGGAAGGAAAGAAAGAAGGGTCCTATTTTCTATGAAAATATTAAAAACTTCTAAGAAAGGATATCTCTATCATTTTTTTTTGCACTGGAACATAATTTAAATCTTTCCAAGGTGATTTCTTTAAAATGGAGATAGTTGTAGATTTCCTTGTACTAACTTCTGTTGAGGGAAGATTGATCGATTGATTGATTATGTGCCATTTTTGATTCCTAAGAATCATATATATAGATTTTCTCCATTAGGATCTACTGTTTCTAGTAGGGGAAAGGGACATTTTTTGGGTGGACATAGAATCTCAAGAGAAAAGACACAGTCAAGGTAGAAAATAAGCAAATGAAATAAAAGCTGACATGTTTCTGCTAAATCCTTCATTTGCATTAGAGCTGTAGAGTTAAATGGAATCACAAGACGGCTTTCATGCCTAAGGCGGGACTAGAATTCACAATCTGCTGATGATTGGCCCAAAGTTACTCAGCTGACTTTCATGCTTAAGGCAGGACTAGAGCTCACAATCTCCTGGTGATTGGGCCAGAGTTATCCAGCCAGCTTTCATGGTTAAGGCTGGATTAGAACTCACAGTCTCCTGCTGGTTGGCCCAAAGTCACCCAGCTGGCTTTCATGCCTAAGGCAGGACTAGAATTCACAATCTCCTGATGATTGGGCCAGAGTTATCCAGCCGGCTTTCATGCCTAAGGCAGGACTAGAATTCACGGTCTCCTGATTTCTACCTTGGTGTCTTAACCACTACAGCAAACTCCTCATTCCTTGCACTGGGTTGCAGCCCAAATTAATCTCCTTTTTCACGCTTGCATTGTAATCTTCTAAGGTACAACGTATTCAGTGATGTCACCGCACGTGCTCAGACCCTGCAAAGGGATATGGTCAGGGTGTGTGAGAATGACCACACAGGTGATCAGGGCAAGAGATGCTACCTAGAAAATGGTCAGGTAAGAGAGAGCGTAGCCCACAGCTGCCTAGTGGACACAGCAGGGACCCTCCCTAAGTTATTGGGATACAAAGATGACAGTTCTTTCAATTGTTCTTTGCAAGATTCCGCTAATATAGCTTTACAATAGCTATAGCAATTAGTTTGCAGGTTACGTCCACAGTTGACCGCAAAATTTCTGTTGATAAGTGAGACATTTGTTAAGTGAATTTTGCCCCATTCTATGACCTGTCTTACCAGGGCTATTAAGTGAATCATTGCACTTGGTTAAGTTGGTATCACGGTTGTTAATCAAGCAAATAAGATTTCTCTGGCTGAGCATAGATATCCGTGCACAATTGATTCATGAACCCAGTAAATCAAATGCCGCAAGCTAGGAATCCTTCCATTTTCCTTTGGGTTGCAAAATGTAGATGCTCTGCTTGAAAAGCAGTATTTCTAAAAAAAAAAAAAAAAAAATCCCTTATCCTCTTGCTGCAGAAGTTCAATAAACAAGCGAAATCTGAAGGAATTGCTTGTCAACGTTGTGTTCTTTTCGCCCAGTCATGTCTATGAATAACTGCATCTCTTAGTCAGCATAATTAAAGGGGGAAAAATATCCAGGCTATGAAATATGTGGGTTGGCAGGACCTTGCTTTGTTCATTGATGCAATATGCAGTCTCTCCTTCTCCAGACACCTTGATATTATGAGACATGAATGAGGAAATTAGAGATCAGATAATAGCAGCTCTCTGACAATCAGGGATCTTTGCAAACTGATGTTTAAACCGATTATTTGAGGAGTGTGTTTATTGCCAACAGTCAGGAATTCAGACTGAGCCTTCTACTTTCTCTCTCTCTCTCTTAAAAATAGCTTTGCAGGCTATTTTGGACGCTGGCTACAGAATGAAGGAATCCTTTGATTGTTAGTGCCCAATGTACATTTCTAACAGGGCAATCTATAAAATCAGAAAATAAACTAAAACCCGTTGAGCTCGCTTGCCAATGTTTTAGAGGGCAGAGAGTGGATTTGGAAGACCTGAGGAAATACTATTTCAATGACCCCACAAGGAGTGTCTACAGGATGTAGCTAACTAAAATCGAGGTACCGCGATCAAAGCTTCAGAGTTTTATCTTGATTCAGAAGATTCTTAAAATAAATTTAAAGAAGTTTTCCTTTTAGGTCTGATGGATAAAGTGCTTGAAAGAAAATTTGGAACTTTGTACTGTAGAAGTATATGTTGATAGCAGCGAGAATTTTACATAACAAAAATGGAAAAACAACAACACAGAGATTCCCACAATATAGGAATAGACGGTTAAATTGATGGAGTTGTTTTAATTAAAAAGAAAAACTTACCTAGTTTTTTTTCTGTTTAGAAGCCACTTCCAGACTGTGTGCTGAAATATGTAAAAAAAAAAAAAAAGATTTAGATTTGGATGACTAAAATAACTTTCGTATTATAGAAACACTTGAAATATTTAGAAATGTAAAGCAAAAGCTTGAGGATGTCATTTTTTTTTTGCATTTAAAAACAAAACTCACCACCTTTTCCCTCTTCTTTGCTTTCTGCACCCCTCTTTTTTCTTCTTTAACTCTCCTAACTTTTGTTTCTATTTGTATTTTGTCTCATAATAAGCTTTAATAAAGATACCATTAAAGAAAAAAATATATCTTCCAATGCATGCATGAACATGCATTAAAAAAAAAGAAGGGATTTTAATGGTGGGGACCACCTTGACTTTTTGGAGCATATTCGATGGACATCCCTGAACGGTCTGGGAAAGTCAGATAACAGGAAAGAGACATTCAGGATCAAATCTTGCTATGTCCAGGAACCTTGACCAGTCCTAATTCTCCAGAGTTACACCCTTGTCTCCAAGGGGGAGTAATAACTGAACAGATCTTCTTTGTAATCAAAGAATTATAGGGCTGGAAGGGAAGGGACCTTGGAGTAGTCCAACCCCCCTGTCTTATGCCATCCCAAACAAATGGATGTCCAATCTTTTCTTGAAAGCCTCCAGGGACATGGAGGCAAGCTGTTCCCTCGATTAATTATTCTCATTGTCAGGAAATTTCTCCTTAGTTTTAGGTTGAATCTCTCTTTAAGGAGCTTCCACCCTTGTTACTTCTTCTTGCCCTGCCCTCAAGTGCTTTGGAGAATAGGTTGACCCCCTCTTCCTTGTGACAAAGTACAGGAAAACAGCTGTCATGTCAACCCTAATCCTTCTCTTTGTTCGGCTAAGCTTACCTAATTCCCTTAGCCATTCATTATATACTATTTAGCCTCCAGACCTTTTAATCATCTTTGCTGCTTTTTCCTGCTAACGATTCTCTAAATACAGGTAGTCCCTGACTTACAGCAGTTCTTTTAGTGACCATTCAAAGTTACAACGGCACTGAAAAAAGTCACTTATGACCTCTTTCACCCTTACGTCCGTTGCAGCATCCCCATGGTCACGTGATCAAAATTCAGACATTTGGCAATTGACTCATATTTAATGATGGTTGCAGCATCCCAAGATCATGTGATCTTTGCAACTGTTCATATTTACGATGGGTCATGTGATCGCCTATTGAGAACTTCTGGCAAGCCAAGTCAATGGGGAAGCCAAAATCACTTAACAACTATGTTACTAACTTTACAACTGCAGTGATACACTTAGCAACAGTGGCAAGGAAGGTCATAAAATTGAGCAAAATTCACTTAACATAGGACTTGTTTAGCAACAGAAATTTTGGGCTCAATTGGGGTCATAAGGATAGTCAAGGACTATCTGTAACAGACTGTTCTTCCCAGGTCTGGCCCACTCAACATGAGAGAAGCAACCTAGAACTAAGGAGAAATTTCCTAACATTGAGAACAATTAATCAGTGGAATTACCTGCCTCCAGAAGCTGTGAATGCTCCAACATTGGAAGTTTTTAAGAAGAGTCTGGACAGCCATTTGTCTGAAATGGTATAGGGTTTCCTGCCTGAGCAGGGGGTTGGATTAGATGACCTCCAAGGTCCCTTCCAACATCATCATCATCATCATCATCATCATCATTATTTTATTATTATTATTATTAACTCTTTTCTAAGACTGGAGATAAGTCCAGAGTCACCTCATTCTTGGACAAATCCAGTCTGGTAGATACGAAAAAAGTTAAAACATTAGGACAGTGTTTTCCAACCTCAGCAACTTTAAGACAGGTGAACTTCAACTCCCAGAATTCCCCAGCCGGCCTGTTTCCTATGTTTCCCCTGTTTTGGGGAAACAGATGGCAAAGAAGGAGAAACACAGCTTAATTTTTTTTGGCATGTGTGGCTTAAAAGTAGATTTGTCAAAAATGAGAGCCAGATTTCAGTACAATCTATTGACTTTTGAAGCTAGGATCCAGAGGGTATAGACTTGACTTGACTTATGACCTTTCTTGCCACAGTTGCTAAGTGAGTCACTGCAGTTGTTAAGTTAGTAACACGGTTGTTAAGTGAATCTGGCTTCCCCATTAACTTTGCTTGTCAGAAGGTCGCAAAAGGGGATCACATGACTTTGGGACACTGCAGCTGTCATAAATATGAGCCAGTTGCCAAGCTTCTGAGTTTTGATCATGTGTCCATGGGAATGCTGCAGTGGTCATAAGTGTGAAAAACAGTCACAAGTCACTTTTTTCTGTACTGTGGTAACTTCAAATGGTAAGTGACCGTTGTAAGTTGAGGACTATATATACTATATGCCAGTGATGGCGAATCTTTTAGAGACTGAGTGCCCAAACTGCAACCCCAAACCCACTTATGCATCGTCGAGTGCCGGGTGGGCGTGGCCCATTGGGTGGGCGTGTCTGTGTTGGTAACGGCAGACTGGGTGGGACTAAAAAGTTCAATCAATCAATTCCAACTTTGCAAGATCTTTTTTTTCCCCGCGAGAAGTTGAAATTGACTGATTGAACCTTTTTATTTTTGCACACGTTGGCGGAGGCCTAAAGCGAAAAGGTTTTATAAAACCCAGCTGAAGGCCTAGGACTGGGGCGATGGCACGCGTGCCCACAGAGAGGGCTCTGAGTGCCACCTCTGGCACACGTGCCATAGGTTTGCCACCACTGCTGTATGCTTTTGGCCACAACACTCCATGGTATGCCTGGTTGATGACCAAGGCACGCATTGTAGGTTTTCGTTTTGCTTTTCACGCTTCTCTGAAAATGCTGGAAGTGACTGAGCAATGCAGAAGTGTGGTGATGGTCTAGCATCACGGTTGTGTCGATCTTCGCCACATGACCTTGGGCAGTGCATTGCATTTGTGACGGATCGTACCAAGGTTTACCTGCCAGGGTCCTTAATGAGAGATGATTGAACTAAGCAATAATGACAGACATCAATAAGAAGGTCTGGCTGTAAACTTCGCTCCATCCATCTCAGGTGTTGCCAAGAGGCAATGCTCAACTTGATTAACGAAGTACAGATTTTTTTAAAAAAAAACCATATTAACCCTAAAATCCTTGGAAATCTGAAGGGCACAGCTGACCCAGGTAAAAATACCTCCGCCCTGATGCATTTTGAGCTGGGGTTTGTTTGTCTTTCTTTCTGAAAGGATTCTGAAGTAGCCAGGAGCCAGGCCGCATCCCAATTGGGAAGAATTAACCTAGGCCAGGGGTAGGCAACCTTGGCTCTTTTATGACTCGTGGACTTCAATTCCCAGAATTCCTGAGCCAGCCATGCTGAGGGGAAAGGGAGAGTTTCCAAGCTGAGCCATGCTGGCTCAGGAATTCTGGGAGTTGAAGTCCACGAGTCATAAAAGAGCCAAGGTGGCCTACCCCTGACCTAGGCTTACACCTGGGGGTGTTTGATGGTATACAAACACCCCCAGGTCCACATATACACACAGACGTTTGCCTGCCCATCACTGAGAAAGTGCTTGTTGGAAATCTATTTAACCAAGAATATACAGTTAGTCCTCAAATTACAACAGTTTGTTTAGTGACTGTTCAAAGTTACAAAGGTTACACTTTTTCACACTTATGACCATTGCAGTATCCCCATAGTCACGTGATGCTTGGAAACTGG
>JALGBA010001959.1:62500-194501 GCA_023970755.1 Azemiops feae
CTATACCATTTCAGACAAATGGTTGTCCAATCTATTCTTAAAACCCCCCAGTGATGGATCACCCACAACTTCTGGAGGCAAGTTGTTCCACTGATTAATTGTTGTCACTGACAGGAAATTTCTTCTTAGTTCTAGGTTGCTTCTCTCCTTGGTTAGTTTCCATCCGTTGCTTCTCGTCCTGCCTTCAGGTGCTTTGGAGAATAGCTTGACTCCCTCTTCTTCGTGGCAGCCCCTGAGATACTGGAACACTGCTATCATGTCACCCCCTAGACCTTTTCTCCATTAAACTAGACATACCCAATTGCAACAACTATTCTTGATATGTTTTAGCCTCCAGTCCCCTAATCAACTTTGTTGCTCTTCTCTGCGCTCTTTCTAGAGTCTCAACAGTTTTACATTGTGGCAACCAAATCTGGATGCAGTATTTCAAATGTGGTCTTACCAGGGCATTATAAAGTATATGTTGCAATTCTTGTGTAATTACGATTGTCTCATATTTTTCCCAGTTATCCCTCACAAATGTCAGCAACTTTAAGATGTGTACAACTCCCAGAATTCCCCAACCAGCACGAACTAGCCATCTAAAGTAAGGCTAGCCAAACTAGCTTGCAAACATTAAAGTGACCTGCAGATGTCAGCCAGAGCAGGGATTTTTCAGCAGTCCATTACTCCCATCTGGTGGCCATGAATTATGTCCAAATCTGATTTAAGTAATCCTCGACTTACAATTGTAACTGGACCCACAATTACAGTCATAAATCGGGTGGTCATTAAACTGGTAATCACATAACTGTTCCTAATTTTACAATCTTATTTGTAAAGCAAACATTGCAATTGTAAATGAACACTTTGATTGTTAAGCGAACTCATTGTTCCCTACGGAACAATTTCTAGTTGCCTGAAACTGGAAATTTCTCCTCAGTTCTAGGTTGCTTCTCTCCTTGATTAGTTTCCATCCATTGCTTCTTGTCCTGCCTTCAGGGGCTTTGGAGAATAGCTTGACTCCTTCTTCTTTGGGGCAGCCCCTGAGATACTGGAAGACTGCTATCATGTCCCCCCTCGTCCTTCTCTTCATTAAACTAGACATACCCAATTCCAGCAATTCCGTTCCTTATATGTTTTAACCTTCAGCCCCCTGATCATCTTTGTTGCTCTTCTCTGTACTCTTTCTAGAGAAAATCTTTTTTTGTGTTTTGATGAAACTGGCTGCAGTTTGGGCAGCAAATTATGGGAATGAAGTGTCTGCTTTCCAAAAATTGGAAAATTAACACATATTTTTCTCTGCCAGGGGGGAGGGAGGGAGGGAAAGGAAGAAAGGAAAAGGGAGGAGAGGGAGAAGGAGGGATTATTGTTCCCACAATTTTACTCTGAGGAATTCAGCTAGAGCACCGCATCCTTCAAAAGAAATAAAACTTGCAGAGCTAATTGATTGGAATCTTCTTAAAATGGGTTAGCTGTACAAAGGTATGCTTATGTGTGCCGATACATGTCTTATCCATCCATCCATCCATCCATCCCACACTATTCCTTTTCACAATAAGCAATGTTATGCAGAGTCCAGGAAAATTTAATTTAGTTTATTAAAATTGTTATAGTAATCCACTCTATCTATCACCCTCTGGCTACTCTACAAAATCAAAAAACAATAAAATAAACAACAAAAATTAGACCAACATAAACATGCATACACAATAAGCCTGGACTAAAACAACCAGAACAATAAACCATACAAACACGACAGGGATCCTATGAATATTATAAAAAAAAAAACCCTATTAATCCCAAGTTTGGGAATAGATCAAGTTTAAAGGCTTTTCAAAACTCCAGAAGGGAGGAGGGAAGTAAGAGGCTGACATAACCAGGCGGTTTTTCAACTTTCAACAATTCCCCACCTGGGAATTCTGGGAGTTGTAGTCCATGCATCTTAAATGCTCGAAAAACACTGCTGTTAACAGCTCAACATCTGGACCCTATAGATCTTCTGAAGATATCCTCTGAGCACCAGTTCTTTTTCTGCTTTAGGCATAGAAGCCAGTTGGGTGGTTTTGGGCCAATCACCAGGAGACAGTGAGTTCTAGTCCCACCTTAGGCATGAAAGCCAGCTGGGTGGTTTTGGGCCAATCACCAGGAGACAGTGAGTTCTAGTCCCACCTTAGGCATGGAAGCCTGCTGGGTGGTTTTGGGCCAATCACCAGGAGACAGTGAGTTCTAGTCCCACCTTAGGCATGAAAGCCTGCTGGGTGGTTTTGGGCCAATCACCAGGAGACAGTGAGTTCTAGTCCCACCTTAGGCATGAAAGCCTGCTGGATGGTTTTGGGCCAATCACCAGGAGACAGTGAGTTCTAGTCCCACCTTAGGCAATGAAAACTGGCTGGGTGATCCTGGGCCAAGCACCAGGAGGCTGTGAGTTCTAGTTCCACCTTAGGCATGAAAGCCAGCTGGGGGACTTTAGACCAGTCCCTCTCCCTCAGCCCAACCCACCTCACAGGGTTGTTGTTGTTGTGTGGAAAATAGTAGGAGGAAAGAATATTAGATATCTTCACCACCTGGAGCTGTTTATAAAAGTAATAAAGGTGGAATAGTAAATAAACAAACAGTTAAAAAAAACCCGGGAAGACAAATCAAACACGGTTTAAGCTCCCTTCAGTGTTCATCTGACTCCCCACTTAAAAACTGCATTTCACTCTTAGGCCACAGCTAGGCCTGTCTTGGACAACTGTGAATTTTACTAAGTCCTTTTAAAGATCCTTTTATTTTTTTAAACAAGGAATGTCATCTGAGTTTGCAGGACAAGTTTTGAATGCCACAAGAGAGGATGCAGTGGGGCGAAAACGCTGCGTTTCAGTTGCCTAGCTGCCTGTTGTGCATAATTTTCTGTTGCTCCCTTGCTACACTTTTATTCTGTCTGATATTATTGTTTGGACTACTCCGTCTATTGTAAATAAAGGCTCCATCACCCCTCTTTTGGGGACAGCCCCTCGCCAATCATCCAACTAATTGTGGTTGAAACACGTGTACATTGATGCATAATGCAGTTTTTTCAGCCAAGAGGGAAGTCTGCACCTTAAGTAATAGCTGCTCAACCGTGTGGTTTAAAAAGGCAGTTGCTTTTTTAAGGTTTCATAATTTCTCAATTTGGGGGGGGGGCAGGATAAAAGGGAAAAGGAGCCACATTAGTTAAATTTTGTGACATTGTATTTGACAGGAATATCTACCAGAGGTTCAAAAACATCACACTAGTAATTTTGACTGTGTGATCGAAGCTGCACAACACTTTTTATGTTCAGTGAGCTTTGGGGTAACATGTAAAAAGGGGCTGGAACATTAATCACATGGCGACATCTTGATTTTTTCTTTTTTCCCACAGATTTTTCCAGCTTCTTAAAATAATTTATTTAGCTATTCCCTGTGTCTTGTATAATTGCTGGGTTGTTTTTTTTTTTTAAAAAAAGTTTTACAGGTAGTCCTCAGCTTACAACAATTTGTTTAGTGACAGTTCAAAGTTACAATGGCATTGAAAAATGACTTATGACTGTTTTTCATACTTAAGTTAAGACCACTGCAGCATCCCCAGGGTCACGTGTTCAAAATTCAGACGCTTGGCATCTGACTCATATTTATGACCATTTTTTGGATCCCTTTTGCGACTTTTTCACAAGCAAAGTCAATGGGAAAGCCAGATTCATTTTACAACCATGTTACCAGTTTAACAACCGCAGTGATTCACTTAACAATTGCAGCAAGAAAGGTTGTAAAATGGGGCAAAATGAACCACTGTCTCGCTTAGCAACAGAAATTTTGATATCCGTTGTGGTCGTAAGTTGAGGACTGCATTAGAATTTTTCAACACTAGTATAAAATAATTAAAGGAAGAATAAAAAAATAGAAGATAGAAAATAAGAAAATGAAAAAAATGAAAAAAGAAAGAAAACAGAATTCTGCCATCTTATTATTTCCCTGTTTGTTTGTTTTTTGACATTTTCCCCAATTTCATAAATCGTCAGTCTTTTCTTCTTCCATTGAAAAGATCATATAAGACAGTACAAGTAGCCCATAACTTATAACCATGGTTTCTTGCCCTGTGCTGTGTAACAAGGGAGAAAATGAGTTGATCCCTAGTTGCATCTGGTGACCTTGTCTAAGACTAGAAGCTAAGCAGGGTTAAGTCTGGTTAAAGATAGGATGGGTGGCCTCTGGCCAACAAAGGACTGTAGATGAGTTAGAACACAGGTCTCCAACCTTTCTCGGTTGGCGGACTGGAGAGAAAGGGGGAAAGAAGCATTTTACGTGTGCACGTGTGCACGCACACAAACGGGGGGCGCGAGCAAGCGCGATGCAAACAGGGCAGTGCTAGTGCCTACATGACACTCGCTAGCACGGCACCGGTTTTGCTGCATGGGCGCTAGCATTGCCCCATTTTCATGCTGTGCGGTCCCTGGTTTTCATGCTGCACACCGCCCGGTTTGCCCCCGTTTTCACACCGTGCGCCACCTGGTTTTTGTGCTGCCTGTTTTCACGCCATGCACTGCCTGGTTTCCCCCTGTTTCTGTGCCGTGTGCCACTCGGTTTTCACCCCATGCGCTTCCTGGTTTGCCCCCGTTTTTGTGCCGTGCGCCAACCAATTTCCCCCCATTTTCACGCCAAGTGGCATCCGATTTTTGCACCGTATGCTGCTCTGTTTGCATAGCAGCGGTGCCTTATTTTTGCCGTTTGCACCCCGTTTGCATAGTGGCGGCAGCGCTAGCACGAGTGGGCCAGTAGGGCCCGGTAGTGGGCCGCAGACCGCAGATTGGGGACCCCTGAGCTAGAAGATGAAGAGAGCAAACGTTCCTTGACTTATAACAGTTCATTTAGTGACCGTTCAAAGTTACAACAGCACTGAAAAACTGCAGAATTGGTCATCACGCATATGATTTTCTCAGCATCCCCATGGTTCATGTGATCAAAATTGGGGCATTTAGCAACTAGTGTGTATTTATGATACTTGATGTGTCCCAGGGTCATGTGATCCCCTTTTGTGACCTTCCCACCAGCTTCCAACAAGCAAAACTAATGGGATTCGCTTTAGACCATGTGATTCAATTAACAACTGCACCCATGGCAAAAAAAAAAAAAAACATTATAAAATCGGGCGAACTCACTTAACAACTGCTTAGCCATGGAAATTCTGATTCCAATTTTGGTCGTAAGTCAAGACTATCTGTATTGCTCCAACTCAGCAACATTAAGATACGTAGACTTCAATTCCCCCAGCTAGGGGGTTGAATTCTGGGAACTGAAGTCCACTCATTTTCATATTGCTGAGGTTGAGAAAGGCTGATACAAGGCTTCTAGGTTTTTTTTTTTTAATAAAATCTGTATAACTTTTTCCCCCTGATTAATCTTGTCAGCTTTGCCATTTCTGCAAGCTCTGCTTATATACAGATAGTCCTTGACTTACAACCATTTATTTAATGACTGTTTGAAGTTACAAGGGCACTGAAAAAAGTGACTTATGATCGTTTTTCACACTTACGACCATTGTAGCGTCCCCGTGGTCATGTGGTCAAAATTAAGGTGCTTGGCAACTGGCATGTATTTATGATGGTTGCCGTGTCCTGGGGTCACGTGATCCCCTTTTGTGACCTTCTCAGCTGGCTTCCAATAAGCAAAGTCAATGGGGCAAGCCAGATTCACTTAATGATCACATGATTCACTTAAATGACTGCAGTGATTCGCTTAACAATTGTGGCAAAAAAAAAGGTAAAATGGGGCAAAACTGATTTAACTACCGCTCCACTTAGCAACTGAAATTTCGGGCTCAGTTGTGGACGTAAGTCAAGGACTATCTGTAGTCCCTGTTCTTGATTTAGAGAACATCTGATCCGATGGACCGATGCTCCGTTGTTGTTTTTTAAGTCTGCAGCGTGTGTGCTGGCTATATCCCTTTTAAAACAGGGTTTTCAACAACTCGACAACCTGGCTGCCTTGCAAAGCCCACAACTTCTTATCCAGCCCCCTTTGGTGTGTGCCACCCCCACCTCTAGGGTCTCTGTGGAAATAAGTCGGCAGTTTTGCTTCCTGCCAAATCAGCTCTCTCTCTTCCACACACGACCACACATAAACACATACACAACCGTCATGGAGATAAAGCAACCAGGCCTGCAGTGTTATCTCTCAGCTTGATCTCCCTGTGCTTGAGAAAAAGGCATCTTTCAGAAAAAACAAGAGACTAAGGATTAACTCGGTACAATCGCAACTTTCCGGTTAGGGTGATTTAAAGAGCTCTCGTTTGCAACAATACGGAGGCTTTGATGTATGAAAACAATCACTTGCCAAAAACTTGGGTCATAAATATTCACAAGGGAACCCAATTCAGCAATGAATAGGGAACGGCTTTTGAACTTTCTCTCTGCTTCTCTTCCATTTCTTTTTCAGATATGGAGTCACCCTCTGCACTTCTTTCTCCGAGTCCTTCAAAAGTAGCTGTCAAACTCTTTGTTTCAGCATAAGAGAAAGAGGTTAGTGATTCGATATAAAACATATTTAATTAATTGGGCTTGTTTCTTTGGCACTGACATTAAAACAAAAGGAAGTCCTTTTGGTTCCTTGCCCAGTGCTCTGTAACAAGGCAGAAATTGAGTTTATCCATCTGGCTGACCTTGTCTAAGACTGGAAGCTAAGCAGGGGGGTACGTGGTATGCAATACATGCTCCATGTATGTGCTCATGCCCAAAGAACACCCAAATTATACATGCATTAGATGTAAACTATGTGAACTATTAGAGGAAAAGTAAGGCACTTAGAGGCAACTCTAGCCAAACCCCAACATACAAAAGAAAACTTTACCCACACCGAACCAAATAATGAACAAATAACTCCCAGAGGACTTGACCCTACTGATAAATCCTTGGAGGAAGACAAATGGAGGTATGTCACACATAGAAGGAAACACAATATTCAAAGAAAGAAGCAGCATACAACTAACAAACCCCTTCTGCCCAATCCAATCCAACCAGACAAAATTAGTGGACCAGAGGAATGCTGTGGATATAATTTACTTGGACTTCAGTAAGGCATTTGATAAAGTAGATCACAACCTATTACTTGATAAGATAGAAAAATGTGGGTTAGACAGCATGGATCCATAGCTGGCTGACCGGCCGTACTCAGCGTGGGGTCCTCAATGGAACCGCATCTACATGGAGGGAAGTGTGTAGTGGGGTGCCCCAGGGCTCTGTTCTGGGCCCAGTGCTCTTCAACATCTTCATCAATGATTTGGACGAGGGGATAGATGGGGAAATCATCAAATTTGCAGACGACACCAAGCTGGCAGGAATAGCCAACACTCCAGAAGACAGGCTTAAGATACAGGAGGATCTGGACAGACTTGAACACTGGGCACTATCTAACAAAATTAAATTCAATGGGAAAAAAGTAGGTTCTACATTTAGGCACGAAAAAACCAAATGTACAGGTAATATAGGCGGTAACTTGCTCAATAGTAGTAACTGCGAGAGGACCTCGGAAGTCCTAGTGGACAATCAATTAAATATGAGCCAGCCGTGTGCTGCAGCTGCCAAAAAAGCCAACACAGTGCTAGGCTGCATAACAGAGGGATAGAATCAAGATCAAATGAAGGTATTAATATCACTTTACAATGCCTTGGTAAGGCCACACTTGAATATACTGCATCCAGTTTTGGTCACCACGATGTAAAAAAGATGTGAGACTCTAGAAAGAGTACAGAGAAGAGCAACAAAGATGATTACGGGGACTGGAGGCTAAAACATATAAGGAGCGGTTGCTGGAATTGGGTATGTCTAGTTTAATGAAGAGAAGGACGAGGGGGGACATGATAGCAGTGTTCCAATATCTCAGGGGCTGCCCCAAAGAAGAGGAGTCAAGCTATTCTCCAAAGTGCCTGAGGCAGGACAAGAGCAATGGATGGAAACTAACCAAGGAGAGAAGCAACCTAGAACTAAGGAGAAACTTCTGACAGTTAGAACAATTAACCAGTGGAAACAACCTGCTCCAGAAGCGGTGAATGCTGGAAGTTTTTAAGAAGAGACTGGACAAGCCATTTGTCTGAAATGGTATAGGGTTTCCTGCCTGAGCAGGGGGTTGGAATAGATGACCTCCAAGGTCCCTTCCAACTTTATTATTATATTATATTATTATTATTATTATTATTATTATTATTATTATTATTATTATTATTATTATTATTATTATTATTATTATTATTATTATTATTATTATTATTATTATTATTATTATTATTATTATCAGCCCCATTAAAACTGAGCAATTGATTTCTCTCCTTAGATGGAAACACGAAGACCCAGAACTTCCCGCTCAAAGAAAACATGCAGACACCTAGCAAAGAAACAACTTCAAATATCCCTTAAAAAGTCACTTTAAATATCCCTAAAAAAGTCACATCAACAAACACACCTGAGATAAACAGAAATGCACCCCAGACTGCAGCCCCCCCAAAATGGAAGGCTAGTGTTAGTAATAGGAGATTCTATCCTCAAAGGAACAGAATCATCCCTCTGCAGACCAGACATACAGTCCAAGGAGTTATGTTGTCTCCCTGCAGCAAAAATCAAAAGATGTGGCTGAGAACCTAACCAAAATAATTAGGCCTACAGATTACTACCCTTTCCTCCTCCAGCACATTAGGACGAATGACACAACAAAGAACCTGAGTACAATAGTGAGAGATTACAAACAACTAGGCAATAAAGTTAAGAAGCTAGGAGCACAAGTAGTGTTCTCATCAGTACTCCCAACGAAAGGCCAACACTCTAAAGGCCAAAATTCTAAAGAATTTTAGAAATAAACCAAAAGAGTTGGTGTCGCCAAGAAAACTTTGGTTTCCTGGACCATGGACTGCATTTCCTACATGAAGGACTCTTGGCAAGGGATGGGCTGCACCTCACGAAAACAGGGGAAAATGTACTCAGAAAAAGACTGGCCCAACTCATCAGGAGGGCTTTAAACTAAAATTGAGGGGGAAGGGTGACCAATCTTGTCAGGACCTTTTCCAAAGCACCTGAAGGCAGGACAAGAAACAACGGAGGGAAACTAATCAAGGAGAGAAGCAACCTAGAACTAAGGAGAAACTTCCTGACAGTTAGAACAATCAACCAGTGGAACAGCCTGTCTCCAGAAGTTGTGAATGCTCCAACACTGGAAGTTTTTAAGAAGAGACTGGATAGCCATTTGTCTGAAATGGTATAGGACACAGGTGTTAAACTCGCTGCGTCGCATGATGTGTCACGACGTATCGTGACTTTTTTTTACATTGCCAGAGCTGGGGTGGGCACGGCCTCTGCATGAAGCAACTGGCCCGCGGGCCAGCAGATTGACACCCCCGGTATAGGGTCTCCTGCTTGAGCAGTGGGTTGGACTAGAAGACCTCCAAGGTCCCTTCCAGCTCTATTCTGATTCTGATTCTACCTACCAGGATTTGATAAAAAGTCACTTTTTTCAATGCCATTGTAACTTTGAATGGTTACTAAATGTAGGTCAAGGACCACTTGTCCTGGGAAAGGTGGAAGGAACATGAAGAAGCGGACAACCAATAACTAGGTGGAAGGATTCAGTTACATCAACGATGACCTGAAAGACAACGGTAGGGACAGATTGTTAGGGGGGGGGAATCTATTTTTGTGGTTGCTGAGAGCCACTAACAATATTTGAGTCGGTGCCTGGAATAGAGAACTTGGAGTGATCCATGCACCATCATGCCACAAAAAAAAAAAAACAGTTGCACTGCAGAGAGGGTCAATCTCCTTTACCAAAGAATCTGTCTCATAGCTGCTTAGCAATCCAGTCCTTCTCCTCCTACACCTTCTTAACATTATAATCAGCACCAGAGTTATTTTGATTGAAAAAGGGCCAGCTGTCTGTTCTTCTGCCTTCTGCCAAGACTGAAATTTCAGCCAAGGCTGGAGGCTCCAGCGAGGTTCCCCCTCGCTTGGACCTTGGCTCCTAACTTGTGGACTGGAGCCAAGCCAGCTGGAGATACCCTGTATGAACACAGGAAGAGGAAGGGTCTTCTAAAGCCCTAGTGTTAGCATTCCTCCTGGAGAACAAAAAATAAAGAGCCCCGGGGGAGCTTCACGTTGGCTGAATCATTAAAAACCATGCTGAGGTTCTCTTTTGGGTGTGGTTATTTTCATAATAGATGTTTTTTTGTGCAAGAGAGGAAGAAGGAGAGGATTAATTAAAAATGTAGTGACAAGGTGGAAAACCCTTCTTCAGGGTTCCTGGTTAAAAAAAAAAAAAAGTAGTCTCTGTTAGTTTGAGCTCAACATAGACATGCCCGGGCTGTGTTTTTGGCAACGGTGATGTAATAGGCAGCAGGAATAACCTTGAGGAACGAGCTGAAGATCTTCAAGCAAGACAGCAGTCGGTTAAAAGGAATTTGAGTCCGGGACAGAACTGTAATCTGAGAAAGCATTTCAGACAAATCCCTCCCTAGAAGATAAAGATGTGCAAGATTCTGTTATCGTAACCTTATAATAAAAGCAGCATTAACATTCAAGGAGATTAACATCAAGGAGAGATCCAGCCTAGAACTAAGGAGAAACTTCCTAATAGTGAGAACAATTAACCAGTAGAACAGCTTGCCTTCAGACGTTGTGGCTGTTCCATCACTGGAGGTTTTCAAGAAGAGATTGGACAAGCATTTGTCTGAAATGGTGTGGGATTTCCTGCTTGAGCAAGGGGTTGGGCTAGAAGACCTCTAAGGTCCCTCCCAACTCTGTTATTCTGTTATTCATAATTTTGGTTTCCTACTCTGGCCCACCTTGAAGGGCTGATGGATAAGAGAGAGTTTGCCAATGCCTTTTTGCTTCCTTCGAGGGAATTCCTAGAAGCTTGGGATTCAGAGAAATCAGTCACCAACAGACACATAAAGGTAAATTCCATTTACACACTATTCACGTTGTAAAATAATAAAAGCAGAAGATAGATCGATAGACCGATAGACAGATAGACAGATAGATAGATAGATAGATAGATAGATAGATAGATAGATAGATAGATAGATAGATAGATAGATAGATAGATAGATAGATAGATAGATAGACCGATAGATAGATAGACCGATAGATAGATAGATAGACCGATAGATAGATAGACAGACAGACAGACAGATAGATGATAGATAGATAGATAGACCGATAGATAGACAGACAGACAGACAGACAGACAGACAGATAGATGATAGATAGATAGATAGATAGATAGATAGATAGATAGATAGATAGATAGATAGATAGATAGATAGATAGATAATGAAATAATTTGTGTGTGTGTGTGTGTGTGTGAGAGAGAGAGAGAGAGAGAGAGATATGCATTGATTTTGGTTGGATACCAGAAAGAAATTCCTAATGATAACAGCTGTTTCCCCAGGAAAGAGCTTGCCCCCCGGAAGTGTTGGATTCAACTTTGATACAGGTTTTAAACATAGGTCGGATGGCCATTTATTGTATCCACTGTATGGTGGATTCCAACATTGGCAGAGGGTTGGACCAGATCAGGGGTCATGTCATGATGTATCGTGACCTTTTTTTCCATTGCTGGCAATGGGGTGGGCGAGGTTTGGCCATGACGCATCTGGCCTGCGGGCCGGCAGTTTGACACCCCTGGACTAGATGATCTTCATGGAGTAGATAATCTTCATGGACTCTTCCAACTCCGACATGCTATGATTCTGAGATTCCATGAAATAATTCTGAAACAAGGCAGCAGCTTCTAGAAATTTTCCACGGAAAGGGCACGGATGCCATCACCAGGAGGTCAACCTCAGGAAACCTTGCTTTTTAATCACTTGATGAATCTAGAAATTCCCACTTTCCTGATGCCCCAACTACATCAGCGAGGAACGTTTAGCGTCTTCTCTATCTCCACACCCAAATTTGTGACACTGAGACAATGTGGACAGTTAGAATCTGGGGATTAATTAATGAAGAGGTTAATTTCTCCTAGCAATGCCTCACCAGGGCTTAAAAGAAGAGGCTGGGATGTGGTCCTGCCCTCAGGAAGACTCTCCCCTTGGCAAAAGAAAGTTGGTGAACTTTCTCTATCTGAGCTGACTTGGCTCCTTAGCAGTGAGAAGGTAATCGGTCCACCGGCAGATAGTTGCTGTGACAACCGTGACATCACCACAAACATAGTGATACACAAGCTTCTGGGGAAACAGTTGCTAGAAGCAGCAGCTGACTCCGGAGCATCACCAGACAGACGTTCTGGTGACCAAACAGGTGAGGTTTCAACTTGATAACTATTTTTCACTTGCTCCTGATCCAGGATCCTTGGCTCCCAATTCATGCCAGACATTTCCCCCCCTCCCATTACAAAAAAAATAAAAAAATCTGGCAGAAATGTGGTGTGTTTTTGCAAAGGCAGCAGTGAGGCTGCATTTTCATCCTCCAAGGACGTGTTTGAAGAATACCCCTAAAAAAGCAATTTGCTCTGGGCTGTTTGGAGTGGTTTAGCCCCATGGGGTAAGAAAATGACCTAGATAAAGGCATGTGGAGGGCACTGGGATCCACTGCTGATTCAGAATAATCCATCCTTCCTTGCTGTTGGTCTTTTCAAAGGTTCTGATTTGTAAGCGTCACGACGCTCCTCGCTTGTTAAAGGGAATTCTGTTTTGAAAATATAAAACAGATGCCCACCTATTTAAACAACTTTGCTGCAGAAGAGTGTTCTTCAACCTTGACAACTTTAAAAGGTCTGAACTTCAACCCCCAGAATTCCCCAGGCATCTCACTCTAACTGAGAAATGGAAATAGCGACCCGTTTAATACACAACAATTGAGACTGGCAACTCAGTCATTAAGCAAAACGATTGCTAACTGAAGCTGAGATTAAATTTAGCATCTTTACTGTGGCTTTTCTTTGTTTTACAGACCTGAGAAGGTCATAAATGCAAGGTCATAAAGTTATCTTTTAATCACTGCAAACGGCGATTAAAACAAGGCAGTCGCTAAATGAGGACTAGCTGCAAGGCCTCTGCTGGGACTGAAATTGATTATATGCCACCAGTGAGTCAACGTAAACGATGTTTCCTTCAAGAGGATCTGTTCTCAACCTGATCCTTCAGGTCTTCCAATATTGCCACTGACCTCAAACCTTTCCATCTTTCTGCTGGTCGTTCTCTTTCCTTTCACCTTTCCCGACATATAGACTTTTCCAGAGGACTAGGTCTTTGCGTATTATGCCGAAAATATGATAATTTGAATTTGTATATTGGTGTGGAACTGGAATATTTTACAAATGAAAGAGAATATTTGTAGCTCAGGGTTGAAATGAGGGTGTTTTCTGAGCTTGCTTTTCTTGCAGACATTATAGGTTCTCCTGCTTGAGCAGGGGGCTGGACTAGAAGACCTCCAAGGCCCCTTCCAGCTCCTATCCTATCCTATCCTATCCTATCCTATCCTATCCTATTCCTATTCCTATTCCTATCCTATCCTATCCTATCCTATCCTATCCTATCCTATCCTATCCTATTCTATTCTATTCTATTCTATTCTATTCTATTCTATTCTATTCTATTCTATTCTATTCTATTCTATTCTATTCTAATTCCATTCCATTCCATTCCATATTCCATTTCTTCCATTCCGTTCCGTTCCGTTCCGTTCTATTCTATTCTATTCTATTCTATTCTATTCTATTCTATTCTATTCTATTCTATTCTATTCTATTCTATTCTATTCTATTCTATTCTATTCTATTCTATTCATCAGGGCGATGTTACCTAGTTAGGCTAATGAAATGTCTGCAAGAAACCAAGCTCAGAGAGCACCAAGGACCCCTGAACTAATTTAATATTTAATAATGTTTCATTAAATGTTTAAAATTTAATAGGGCCAACCTATTCACCAAAACACCTGAGGTCAGGACAAGAAGTGACAAGTGGAAGATTATCAAAGAGAGATTCTACCTAGAACAAAGGAGAAATTTCCTGACAGTGAGAACAATTAACCAGTGGAACAACTTACCTCTAGAACAGGGGTCTCCAACCTTAGCAACTTTACGACTTGTTGGCTTCAACTCCCAGAATTCCTCAGCCAGCCATGCTGGCTGAGGAATTCTGGGAGTTGAAGTCCACAAGTCATAAAGTTGCAAAGGTTGGAAACCCCTGCTCTAGAAGTTCTGGTTGCTCCACCACTGGAAATTTTTAAGACGAGACTGGAATTTATCTGGAAGGGTATAGGCCAGGACTTCCTGCTAGAGCAGGGGGCTGGACTAGAAGACCTTCAAGATCCCTTCCAACTCTGTTACTCTGTTATACCCCAAGCTCTCCTTGGGACAAATCCAAGTTGCATGTTGCATCAGCAGCAGTAGAGGGAGCCAATAGCACAAGATCTCTCCTTCGGTCAGCTGTGGGGAGCCAAATGTTTTTGTTCTGTTCTGTCTTGTGCTGGATTCCTCCCCAAAAACAACGAGTCCTGCCTGCCAAGACCAGGGAAGCCGATTATAAACAGGATTTTTTGGAAGTGAGACCTGAGCCGTTCTCTGTCTGACCTTCATTAAAGGAACTGAAAAGCGCCTGAATGGTGCACAATTTTAGTGTCTTCCTGGACTCATAGCTCCTGCTGAAGGAACAGAGGGCAGCTGTGGCCAGGCAAGCATTTGCTAGGCTTCATCTGCTGTTCCAGTGGCATCTTTTTTTCTAGGTCTGGAACCAGTCATTGTCCCATTGTCTTGGTCATCTCACGACTTGACTACTGCAACACCTTTTCCTTGGAACCATCCTTGAAGACCAGCTGGAAGTTTCAATCTGGTCCAAAATGCGGTGGTTGGGAGTGATGTTCATGCCCTGGAGTGCCCAATGTAAGACCTTTGCTTCATAAACTTCCCTGGTTGCCAGTTGGGCAAGCAACATTCTGTAGATGTACAGATTTTCAATTTTCACAGGTTTTGATATTCTCAATTACTATGTATTTCCACAGATGCTCAGATCACAAGAACAACTAACAATCCATTTAAATTATTAAATGGCTTTTCATTGAAAAGGATGTTTATTAATATTATAAGAATTTGATGCTTCCCAACCTTAGCAACTTAAAGACGAATGAAGTTCAACTCTCAGAATTTCCCAGCTAATACGGATAGTCCTAGACCAGGGGTCTTCAAACTTGGCCCTTTTATGACTTGTGGACTTCAACTCCCAGAATTCCTCAGCCAATGTGCCTGGCTGAGGAATTCTGGGAGTTGAAGTCCACAAGTAGGGGTCTTCAAACTTGGCCCTTTTATGACTTGTGGACTTCAACTCCCAGAATTCCTCAGCCAATGTGCCTGGCTGAGGAATTCTGGGAGTTGAAGTCCACAAGTAGGGGTCTTCAAACTTGGCCCTTTTATGACTTGTGGACTTCAACTCCCAGAATTCCTCAGCCAATGTGCCTGGCTGAGGAATTCTGGGAGTTGAAGTCCACAAGTAGGGGTCTTCAAACTTGGCCCTTTTATGACTTGTGGACTTCAACTCCCAGAATTCCTCAGCCAATGTGCCTGGCTGAGGAATTCTGGGAGTTGACGTCCACAGTCATAAAAGGGCCAAGTTTGAAGACCCCTGTCCTAGACTTATAAGTTTGTTTAGTGACCATTCAAAGTTTCAACAGCACTGGAAAAAGTGACTTAAGACCGTTTTCACACTTAACAACTGTTGCAGCATCCCCATGGTCACGTGATCAAAACTCAGACGCTTGGCAACTGACTCATATTTATGATGGTTGCAGCATGCTGGGATCATGTGATTCCCTTTTGTGACCTCCTGGCAATCAAAGTCAACCGGGAAGCCAGATTCACTTAACAACCATGTTACTAACTTAACAACTGCAGTGATTCACTTAACAAATGTGGCAAGGAAGATTGTAAAATGGAGCACAACTCACTTAACAAATTTCTCACAACATAAATTTTGGGCACAATCGTGGTTGTAAGTTGAGGTCTGCCTATATATGTGGACTTCAACTCCTCAGAATTTGCCCAGCTAGACAGGTGAATAATAGTATTTAACAATGTTTTAATCCCTCTTCCCCCCCCCCTCTTACATCTGAATTGAATTTTGATTATGTATTTAAATCACAGGGAGCTGGATGGCGTAAGCGGTTTAAAATTAGCTTGGCTTCATTCACTTTTAATTGTTAGATCCTTTAGTAAGAGGTCAGTGGTATTAAATTAGTTATATGTATTGGGATGGAGGCTGGCTGGCGTGCTCTGGAATGCCAGGAAGATTCCAACCGAATCAGATAATCCTTGAAAGTGTAAATTAAAGAATTGGAGGGCAGTAAAGTGTGCAAAGCATGTGTGTATGCTGGCACAAGCATATTTGTGTGCTGAAGGGAAGAATTTGTTTTACTGCTCCACCTGTTTTTTCCCATTCCTTCAATAATAAATTCCAGTGTACAAATGGACTAATTAATATCTCCCAGTCATTTAATTGAATTAGCTAATTAGATTTCCAAAGAGGAGATTTAGAACCACTTAGGGACATCTTAATCACTTTTTATCAGCAAAAGAAGATCCTCCATGAATAGCCACAGAGAAAAAGCTGGCTGGCTGTTTTCACAGTCATTGATTCAGCAAACCGTGGAAAATCTCATTATTGGCAGAGCTTTTCAAGCGTCTCTCCAGTCTGAAAATGGTCCATTGAGGTTTCAGCCAACTTACTTCTAGAAAGAGACAATGGAGTAGGCCTTTCGTTCTTCCCTCTGGTTTGATATTGATCCACAATCAGTTTCTTCAATCATGATTGTAAAATAATTTTTCTCCTTCTCCTCCTCCTCCTCCTTCTTCTTGTCTATCTTCTTCTCTTCCTTCTCCTTACTGTCTCCTCCTTCTTTCCCTTCTCCTCTTCTTCTTCCTCTTCCTCTCCCTCCTCCTCCTTCTGCATCTCCCTTTTTCCCATCTCCTCTTCCTTCTCCTCTTCTTCCTCTTTCGCTTCCTTTTCTTCTTATCCCTCCTCCTCCTCCTCTTCTTCTTCTTTGTCTTCCTCAATGGCCTCCTCCTCCTCCTCCTCCTCCTCCTCCTCCTTTCCCTTCTTCAAACTATTCTCCAAAGCATCAGAGGGCAAGACAAGAAACAATGATTGGAAACTGATCAAAGAGAGAAGCAACATGGAATTAAGGAGAAACTTCCTGACATGGAGGACAATTAACCAATGGAACAGCTTGCCACCAGAAATCGTGGGCACTCCATCACTGGAGGTTTTTAAGAAGAGACTTGTCTGAGATGGTATAGGTTCTCCTGCTCGAGCAGGGGGCTGGACTAGAAGACCTCCAAGGTCCCTTCCAGCTCTGTTCTATTCTTCTTCTCTTTCCCCTTGTCTACTTTCTCCTTCTTCTCCTTCTGGGGAATAGAAAAGTGCTGAGGTAGCCACTTTTCCCCCCAGCCTCTCAAGAAACTCCCTTGTATTTCCCCAATCCTTCCGTTTGCTTGCTACTTGTGTGCTGAAATAGCCACCAAGGACAGGACTCACCCCTTTTTCTCAAAACTGCCTCCCTCCCAAAATATCCTTTGTTGGGTGGATGCTCTTCTCTTTCTCATGAGAAGCTCTCTTTGCTTTTGACCTTGGCTGAAAGTTGGAGCAAACTGAGCATAAACTAAGAGTACTTGTTCTTAGAATTTCTGTCTAGTTCATTGTTTCTCAAACTTGGTAACTTTACGATGTGTGGACTTCAAGTCCCAGAATTCCCCAGTCAGTTGTCTGCCTGGGGAATTCTGGAAACTGAAGTCCACACATCATAAAATTGCCAAGTTTGCAAAACTTTGGCCTAAAGAATGAAATTTGCTTGATTTCCTCTCCTGTGACAGGAAATAATTCTTTATTTCACAACTTCCAGAATGCTTTTCCTCCCATTTCTAACCAAGAAGCACTGAGAAGCTTTAAGCCATTTTCCTCTTTTATCTATTAATTTATTGTTACTTAACCTTCTTGAGCCTTTTGGCCCTCACTGCTTCCTCCAAATCCATCTGGGATGCTGGTTTTCTAGCCCAAACAGCTGTTTCCTCAGGCTACGCATTTCCAATTGCCTTGCTCAGTTCACCCATCATTAACTCCCTCTTGTTTCGGTGTTTATGGGGCCACAGAAAATGGAGCAAGGGATTGATCAATGATAGCACTTAACACTTTGTCGGTCTTGGACATTTGCAAAGGGTTGTAGGAACATAAGCTAATGAATTATTCAGTCAGGTTTTATAAGAAACTGTAAAATTGAACGTGGCTGAAGACTTAGAAAGGTTACAGTTTATCAGCTGTGGCACCTAAAAATTTGCTTACCATTCAGAATAGAATAACAGAATAACAGAGTTAGAAAGGGACCTTGGACGTCTTCTAGTCCAACCCCCTGCTCAACAGGAAATCCCATACCATTTCAGATAAACGGTTGTCCAATCTCTTCTTTAAAAAACCCAGTGTTGGAACACCCACAACGTCTGGAGGCAAGTCCTTCCACTGATTAATTGTTCTCATTGTCAGGAAATTTCTTCTTAGTTCTAGGTAGAATCTCTCTTTAATTCTAGGTTGCTTCTCACCTTGATTAATTTCCATCCGTTGCTTCTTGTCTCTTCAAGTAGGTGTAGTTCTGTTGAGGACTACACATTGAGTATGATTTGCCAACCAGTTACAGACCCATCTGGTAGTAGTGCTTCTATCCCACATTTTTCTAGCTTGCCAAGAAGTAGGTTGTGGTCTACTTTATCAAATGCTGTATCAAATCAAATCAAATGATTTGACTTTATCAAATCAAAGGTCTTATATGTCCAACCCCCGGTGATGATTATCTGTGCAGACATGTCTGTCACTTTGACTTTTTTCAACCCGGCACCATGGATATGATTGATCATGCTAATAATAATAAAGAAACTCTTAAGAAACTTCAAAGTTGGTATGGGTTGGCATTTTCCATTTCAAGCATCAAAATTTTATCTTTACATTTTTTAAAAAAATGATTTTACTAGCATGTAGTGAGTGACTTGCAGCATATAGAACTGCAAGCCAGAATGTTTCCATGGGTGGCATTAAGGAGGAAATGGACCCACTTTTGTTGATTGCTTTTTTTAATACTTTAGCACAGGGGTCTTCAAACCTGGCCCTTTTATGACTTGTGGACTTCAACTCCCAGAATTCCTCAGCCAGGCAGGCTGGCTGAGGAATTCTGGGAGTTGAAGTCCACAAGTCATAAAAGGGTCAAGTTTGAAGACCCCTGCTTTAGCAGGTCTGTCTGTCTGTCTTTACTCTAATGGTATGGGTCGGATTTCCTGCTGAGCAGGGGGTTGGACTAGTAGACCTCTAAGGTCCCTCCCAACTCTTTCATTCTGTCATTTTGTTATACACTTGCACCACAGTTCAGAATTGCAGCAATTATGTGATGGCATTGTGGCGTGCAGGTCACCCTTTTTCCCTGTTACAGGATTTGTGACAGATGCTGGTGAGTGAAATATGATGGAAGAAAGCAAAGCCAATTGCAAAACTGTTAACACAGGGAGAGAAATATAATTATATGAATAAATTATATAAATCCATGGGGTGCTGATAGAAAAGCTTGTTTAAGTATGCAGGATTTTGCTGTCAGAAGGTTCCCAGAGGGAGAAGCAAAGACA
The DNA here is from genome assembly GCA_023970755.1 of Azemiops feae. Taxonomy (NCBI): domain Eukaryota; kingdom Metazoa; phylum Chordata; class Lepidosauria; order Squamata; family Viperidae; genus Azemiops; species Azemiops feae. The sequence goes on from JALGBA010001959.1 coordinate 82,109, forward strand.
ACCTTCATTATCTAATCAGTCCAAGGAGTGTTAGGGCAAAGAAAGAACGTCAGAAATAAGTGAAACCCTATTCTTACTATGTGGAGAATTTTTGTGGTGAAAATTTAAGAGCAAAGGAGCCCTTTTGCATTCAGCTAAAGAAGAGTTTATCAACCTTAGCAATTTTAAGACCTGGGGACTGCAACTCCCTTAATTTCTCCAGCCACTTTTTCATCCCAACTGGGTGTGTGTGTGTGAACATTCCCAGTTGGATTTGAAGGAAGCATTGAGGGCAGAAAAGTTCAGGAAGGTTAATTAGCAATAAATTAATTGGGGGTGGGGGTTGGCCTAAAGCTTTTTGATGCTTCTTGATTCAGAAATGGGAGGAAAGCATTCTGAAAAGAGGAACTCCTGAAATAAAGAATTGTTTCCTGTCATTAGGCTAGTTTCCCTCTTTAGGCTAGGGCAGGGATAGGCAACCTCTGCTCTTTTATGACTCATGGACTTCAACTCCCAGAATTCCTGAGTCAGCCATGCTAGGGTTAGGGTTTCTCAACTTAGTCCTTACTAGAACTGCATCTACATCAAGGAAAATAAGCCGTGGGGTCCCCAAGTCTCTGTCGTAGGCCCAGGATTCTTCAATGTCCTCATAAATGATCTAGATGAGGGGAAAGAATGGAAACTCATCAAATAAGGAGATGACACCAAACTGGCAGGAATAGGCTCACGATCTAAATGGATCTTGATAGACTTGAACTCTGGGACCCGTCTAACAAAACGAAATTCAAAAGAGAGAAAAGTAAGGTCTTACACTTAAAAAAGAAAAATCAAATGTACAGGTTCAGATTAGGTGAAATTTATCTCAATAGCAGTAATTGCGAGAGGGATCTTGGACAATCACTTCAAGATGAGCCAGCAGTGAGTGGCAGCTGCCAGAAAAGCCAATGTAATCCTAGGCTGCTTTAACAGAGGGATAGAATCAGGATCACGTGAAGTGTTAGTACTGCCTTATAAAGCCTTGGTAAGGCCACACTTGGAATATTGTATCCAGTTTTGATCACCACAATACAAAAAGGATGTTGAGACTCTAGAAAGAGTGCAGAGAAGAGCAACAAAGATGATCAGGGGACTGGAGGCTAAAACATATAAGGAACGGTTGCTGGAATTGGGTATGTCTAGTCTAATGAAGAGAAGGACGAGGGGGGACATGATAGCAGTGTTCCAACATCTCAGCGGTTGCCACAAAGAAGAGGGAGTCAAGCTATTCTCCAAAGCACCTGGAAGGCAGGACAAGAAGCAACGGATGGAAACTCATCAAGGAGAGAAGCAACCTGGAACTAAGGAGAAACTTCCTGGCAGTTAGAACAATTAACCAGTGGAACAACCTGCCTCCAGAAGCTGTGAATGCTCCAACACTGGAGGTTTTTAAGAAGAGACTGGACAGCCATTTGTCTGAAATGGTATAGGGTTTCCTGCCTGAACAGGGAGTTGGGCTAGAGGACCTCCAAGGTCCCTTCCAACTCTATTATTCTGTTCTGTTCTATTCTTAGCAACTTTAAGAAGTATGGACTTCAACTCCCAGAATTCTCCAGCCAGCCAATTGGGAGTTGAAGTCCATGCATCTTAAAGTTGCTCTCTATCTAATATTCGAATTGACCCAAGATCTAATCATAATATATATATTAAAATAAAGTCAAGAGGTTAACCCAAACATTATACTAATCTTCAGATCCTTCTGTTATTGTATTTAATTGGTAGAAAGTCCACAAACAGCTTCCAGTGTCTTATCTCATTGAAACAGATATCATAGATCATTCTGTTAAGAGTGGACAATTAAATAAATTCTGTTTAATGGTGAAAAATAGGCTCTATCACACAAAATTAGTATGTTTATGGTATCTTTTAAAAATCCACTTTTTCACAGAATAATAGAATAATGGAAGGGACCTTGGAGGTCTTCTAGTCCAACCCCGTGCTCAGGCAGGAAACCCTATACCATTTCAGACAAACGATACAATTTCAGACAAATGAAATATAAAGCTATGTCTAGTCCATTGTCTATATCAAAGCAATTTGTTTCACCATCTCTGCTATAGACTGAAACAATTCAGAGAGAGGTAGGAGAGAGGTTTATAATACAGGCAGTCCTCAAAGTACACCCGCAATTGAGTCCAAAATTTCTGTTGCTAAGTGAGATACTTGTTAAGTGAGTTTTGCCCCCTTTTACAACCTTTTTCGCCACAGTTGTTAAGTGAATCATTGCATTTTGTTGTTAATAATAGGGTTGTTAAGTGAATCTGGCTTCCCCATTGACTTTGCTTGTCAGAAGTTTGAAAAAGGGGAAAACATGATCCCAGGACTGCAACCGTCATAAATATGAGTCAGTGGCCAAGCATGCTAAATTTGATCGCTGCAATGGTTATAAGTGTGAAAAATGGTCATAAATCACTTTTTTTCAGTGATGTAACTTTGAATGGTCACTAAATGAACAGCTGTAAACCGAGGACTACCTATACGCATAAAAAATGTGCAGAGAATCAATTGGGCTGGCAGCCATTTTGACTTTTTTGATGGTTCCCTGCCCCCCTGTCCCTTAGCAATGCCTTAAATTAACCTCAGCTGGCCAAAGGGGAAGGATTACCGCTCCTGTTACCTCACGCCAACCTTATACAGATTTATTGGTGAGCAGCAGGTTTTGGAACATCTGAATAATTGGTGTTTGCAGTGGAATTCTCCTGCGGAACAAGCTGCGTCATTTAATACTTCTCTCGTAAATCGGGATGTGAGTCATCACTGGCTAATTTTAAAATGCAGGCATGCTCAGAAGCTGGAGCTCTGCCATTCATGAAACTTGTGGGGCTGGAAATTCTGTGTGAGAGAAAAAAAGCAGGCACTGATCAAAGAGTTTGCACTTTTTTTTTAATTTACCTAATGTAATCAAGAGACATTTCCATTCAGCTTCCAGAGGGAGTAAAAATTTAGCTGCTGGGCAGCTCAAACAATCCAGCTCACGCAGAACAAGGAAATAGTAATTTGTTCCCTGGGATCAGAGGTAAGAGACCAGCGTGAGCACTGCTGGGACAGACAGTGATTGACGCTGTTCATCAGGCATACGATGAAATGCCAGGTGACCACTAGGTGGAGCCAGAGAGAGTTCTGCTGCTCTCTAGTGGACATACAGAGTTTTACAGCCTAGATATGGTATTACTATTGTACCCAATTTAGAAGTGAGATAGTGACTGCCGTAATTTATAGGTTCTTTGGAATTGGGGGGGTTTATCTGTCAGAGTTTTTGAAGATTAAAGTAGCCATAGCTGTGTGCATGGGTGGGTAGGTGAATTATCTGCTATTCTAGCAAGGGATAATCAGCTTGGGGCATTGATCCATCTGGAAGCCTCTACATTGATGAACCTGCTCCAGAAAAGTCCAAACATATTCTTATTCCTTAATTGTACAGGTAGTCCTCGATTTACGACCGAAATTGAGCCCAAAAATTGTGTTGTTAAGTGAGACATTTGTTAAGTGAGTTTTGCCTCATTCTACAAACTTTCTTGCCACCGTTCTCAAGTGAATAAGATGCAGTTGTTGAGTTAGTAACACAGTTATTAGGTGAAACTGGCTTCCCCATTGATTTTGCTTGTCAGAAGTTCGCAAAAGGGGATCACATGACCCGGGGACACTGCAACCGTCATAAATATGAGTCAGTTGCCCAGCGTCTGAATTTTGATCATGTGACCATGGGGGATGCTGCAACGGTCATAAGTGTGAAAAAGGGTTGTAATGCTGCTGTAACTTCGAATGATCGCTGAATGAACTTATGAATGAAGACAAATATATTATTATCTATTATTCCCAGGATAATAGATCTTGCAACTAAACAAACTGTTGTAAGCCGAGGATTACCCGTATAGAAGGAAAACCACATCCACACCTTTGGAAACATCTTTGAACCTCACAAGACATGGTGAATTTGGTGGCATGCTAAGAAGATACTTCTTGAAAGATGGAAATGATGGAAACATATAGAAACGGAGGTTTTTTTAGCCTAGCACCATCCTTCCTTCAAGTGTGCAAACATGTGTTATTTTCCAACGGAGAGCCACAGATTTCTTTGCATGACTAGGAAAATCAGATTTTGACTTATGGATTTGATAATTGTTCAAATTTAACAACCCACCCACTCATAACACCCATGACATTTCTAAAATTTATTTTCCATTTTTCTTGAGGGGGGAGGGGGATGGACATTTTATTATAATCATAAACTAAGAATTGAAAGTAAGCATTCTTTATATCCTTGGGAGAAGTCAGAAGTCATTCTTTGCATTGTATTTCTTTTCCACTGTGCTTTTTCACACTTCTTTCACACTGGCTGAGGAATTCTGGGAGTTGAAGTCCACAAGTCATAAAAGGGCCAAGTTTGAAGACCCTTGTTCTAGGAGAACAAAGTTGGGAAACCCAGTGAGCATGCATCTGTTCCTGCCTCGGCACTTTCCCTCCCCCTCAATATTTTTTTTTTTTTTAAAAAAAGGGCATTTGGATTCAGACAGAAGGAAATAGCAACATCTGTTCTTTAATGAGTATTTTGATACCCTTATTTTAAACTCCGGGAATGCAGTGGTTTTATTTTTCCTGCCTTTGCTCATTAGCAGGAAACATGCAGCCGTCCACCTAGCATCCCTCCCCCCCCCCAGCTGAGGCCTACAATGCTTTCCAGCTGATTGGAGGGGCTTTTCTCATCAATCACCAGCGCCCCCCCCCTCAGTGGGAATTCCAGTGCTCCCTTTTCTACAGACTTTGCTGCCCTCCCTTTGCTGGAATGGCTGTGGTCCGCCGGCTGCCACCTGCCAGCGTGCAGAGGAGACAGATGTGGAAGGGAGAATAGCTTCATTGTAGCATGAGCTTTTCTTCTCCCCCTACCAGGATTTGGAGCTGCCTGGTGAAGTGGGCACTTTGCTCCCCAGCTGGTGGCAGACGCTCCCACACTAGTGTGTCTGCCCAAGGCTCCATCTGGGAGAAAGCTCTGGCAGCTTTTAAAGTGCAAGATACCCACCGGGGAAAAGAAAACAGGACAAGGGAAGAGTTTTACAAGGGTGGAGCAGAGGAGGAGGAGGAGGAGGAGGAGAAAGGAGAGGAAGGGGAGGAGGAGGAGAGGAGGAAGAGGAAGGAAAAGGAGAGGAAGGGGAGGAGCAGGAAGGAGAAGGAGAGGAAGGGGAAGGGGAGGAGGAGAAGCAGGAAGGAAAAGGAGAGGAAGGGGAAGTGGAGGCGGAAGAAAGGAGAGGAAGGGAGGGGTGGAGGAGGAAGGAAAAGGAGAGGGAAGGAGGAAGGTGGAGGAGGAAGGAAAAGGAGAGGAAGGGGGAAGGAGAGGAGAGGAGAGGGAAGAAAAAGGAGAGAAGTGAAAGGAGGAGAAGGAAAGGAGAGGGAAGGAGAAGTGGAGGAGGAAGGAAAAGGAAAGAAGTGGGAAGGGGAGGAGCAGGAAGGAAAAGGAGAGGAAGGGGGAAATTGGAATGGAGAGGAAGGAAAGGGGAAGGGGGAAAGGGAGGCGCAGGAAGGAAAAGGAGAGGAAGGGGAGGAGGAGGAGAGGAGGAAGAGGAAGGAAAAGGAGAGGAAGGGGAAGTGGAGGAGGAAAGGAGGAAGGAAAAGGAGAGGAAGTGAAGGAGAAGGAAGGAAAAGGAGAGGAAGGGGAAGAGGAAGTGGAGGAGGAAGGAAAAGGAGAGGAAGGGGAAGGGGAGGAGCAGGAAGGACAAGGAGAGGGAAGGGGAGGAGGAAGAGGAGGAGGGAGACAAGAAGAAAAGGGAATAGGAAAAGGACCCTGTATATTGTGTCTGCCTTTCTCTTTTGAAATGCAGGGGGTCAAAGTCATATAAAACTGTGGTTCTGCTTTCGATCAGGGCTGCTCGGCCAAGTGCCAATAATTTCCCGGGGCCTCAGTGGGTACAGTATGTTTTTCTATGGTTTTCATGCTAATGAGCTTCTCTTGCATCCTCAGAGTGCTTTGGTGGCACTCTGGTCACAACACATGGTGCACTTCAGATGAAATGGAATATTTATGTCTGAACTCACATTAATCGCGGTCTACTTATACCTTCTTCTCTCATGAAGTAGCTGAATTCATTGGAAATTGGCCGAGCATTTTTCCCCCAACTCTGCATTGCAAGAAACTTAAAATGTTTTAACGTGTTGGATTTTTTAAGAGCTTGCTCAGGTCGCTTCCTAAGCAACTGCCATGTGGGGAACTTCACAATCCACACTTGTAAGTGGCCTATCTGTGACATCTCTTCTAACTTAAGCCGACATTAATCTATCACTTTAAATTCCCCAAGAATTCTGGGAGTTGTAGTTTAAGGGAGTAAAGCTGATAGAGGACTACAGGTAATCCTCGACTTACAACAGTCCATTTAAGTGACCATTCAAAGTTACAAAGGCACTGAAAAATGAGACTTAGGACTATTTTTCACAATGATGACCATTGCACCCCTCCTGATGATCACATGATCAAAATTCGGATGCTTGACTTCTATTTATGACAGTTGCAGTGTCCCAGGGATCACGTGATCCCCGTTTGCAGCTTTCTGACAAGCAAAATCAATGGGGAAGCCAGATTTATTTAATAATAGTGTTACTATTTTACCAATTGCAATGATTCGCCTAACAACCACTGCAGGGAAGGTCATAAAATGGGGCAAAACTTACTTAACTGTCTCGCTTAGCAACAGAAATTTATGAGCTCAGTTGTCATAAGTCGAGAACTACCTTTATGATAGTTGAAATTACAGATGCTAAGTCTGTATTGTGCTATGATGTCAGGGTTATTTAGGCGGAAAAAACCCTCAGAAGGCCACCAGCATCCAGATGAGTGTTCCTCAATTTCAACAACTTTCAAATGTGTGGACTACATTTAAGCAAGAAAAACCAAATGTACAGGTATAGCATAGGTGGTACCTTGCTCAATAATAGCAACTGTGAGAGGGATCTCAGAGTCCTAGTGGACAATCACTTAAAGATGAGCCATCAGTGTGCTGCAGCTGCCAAAAAGGCCAACACAGTGCTAGGCTGCATTAACAGAGGGATAGAATCAAGATCACGTGAAGTATTAATACCACTTTACAAGGCCTTGGTAAGGCCACACTTGGAATACTGCATCCAGTTTTGGTCACCACGATGTAAAAAAGATGTTGAGACTCTAGAAACAATACAGAGAAGAGCAACAAAGATGATTAGGGGACTGGAGGCTAAAGCATATAAGGAACGGTTGCTGGAATTGGGTATGTCTAGTTTAATGAAGAGAAGGACGAGGGGGGACATGACAGCAGTCTTCCAATATCTCAGGGGTGCCACAAAGAAGAGGAAGTCAGGCTATTCTCCAAAGCATCTGAAGGCAGGACAAGAAGCAACGGATGGAAACTCATTAAGGAGAGAAGCAACGTAGAACTAAGGAGAAACTTCCTGACAGTGAGAACAATTAACCAGTGGAACAACCTGCCTCCAGAAGCTGTGAATGCTCCAACATTGGAAGTTTTTAAGAAGAGACTGGACAGCCATTTGTCTGAAATAGGGTTTCCTGCCTGAGCAGGGGGTTGGACTAGATGACCTCCAAGGTCCCTTCCAACTTTATTATTATTATTATTATTATTATTATTATTATTATTATTATTATTATTATTATTATTATTATTATTATTATTATTATTATTATTATTATTATTATTATTATTATTATTATTATTATTATTATTATTATTAATAATTCTTAGAATTCCCCAGCTACCAATTCTGTCTGAAAGTTGCTGAGATTGAAGAACACTGGTGTAGGTGCTTCATATGTAATTCCGCAGCTGCAGGTTTACAAATAAATATTGTATGATTTTTCCTAGCTATTGAATCATGTAGGTATGAAGAGGGAAACAATTTTGAGAAAGAGAGAGCGAGAAAAAAATACTGCTTACAAATCTCTTTCTGCTGGTTGAGGTTGGGGGGGGGGAGCAGGAACAGAGGTGATATTGCAAAACAAGTTCAGGAATTTGAAAACCACTCCCTTTGATGCACCCTTTGCCTTGGTGAGACGTAGCATTTGAGATCATGGAGAAAACATGGTGTTTATTCAAAACATGCTGTCATAAAAGAGTGAGGAGAAATGAATTGCAGGAGAAGGGAGGGGACACTGGGGAATTCTGGGAGTTGAAGTCCACCCAGCACAAAGTTCCCAAGATTGAGAAACATTAGATAGATATAGCTGCAATAGAGAAGAACAGTTTATTCCCAGACAGGTTTTATTGTCTTTTCTCAAACATTAGCTCCAGTATTTTATTTACTTTCTTTTTATGGTATTTGCTTGCTCTTGTAAGTGATGAGGATTTACTGCCAAAGCTTGTTGATCGCCTTGTTCATCTTCTCCTGTGCAACAAACGGACTCAAGATCTCTTGTTCATCTTCTCCCGTGCGAATACGGTCCCAAGATATACAAGGCGGCTTTCTTTCCAACTCACTTAAAGAAATACGTCGTGGTCCATGTTAAGTTTTTCAGGTGATGCTGAGAGATGGCCAGGTGCTGGTTGGAGAAGTTTGCCAGCAGCATTGAGAGGGGAATGTCAAAAATATAAGAACATAGGCAATGTTTTGCTGGCTCAATTTATGGACCATCTATCTCTCAGTGTCCAACAAAGCCCATGAGTGTCCCTGGGGAGGAGGAGGAGGAGGAGGAGGAGGAGGAGGAGGAGGAGGAGGAAGAAGAAGAAGAAGAAGAAGAAGAAGAAGAAGAAGAAGAAGAAGAAGAAGAAGAAGAAGAAGAGGAGGAAAGAGAGAAAGAAAGAAAGAAAGAAAGAAAGAAAGAAAGAAAGAAAGAAAGAAAGAAAGAAAGAAAGAAAGAAAGAAAGAAAGAAAGAAAGAAGGGGGAGGGGGTGATGGAGGAGCAGGAGGGCAATCACAGAGCATAAGCAGTGTCCTGTTGGGTTGGACACAGGAACAACCAGAACAGACGCCATGCCTTTGTGGATCAGACCCCTGACCCATCTAGTCCAACCCATCTATTCTCCTAGTGGTGCACCAACTGTTCAAGGAAGCCTGCAGGTCTGCCAGAAAATAACAGCCAATGATCAAATCTAGCAAAGGAATTTCTGGGACCATATTTTTCACTTGAAAAGTGTGGGAATGGTTGTGTTACTATGTGCCTCCCAGAGGTCTTGGAGCTATAGGAGGTGTCAAATGAATGTTGGGGTCCCAGTGAGGACACCTTCCATCACCGCGAACAGGGAGCACTCTCTTTCCTGTACCTGTTGCCGTCATTTTCCTGATCAAAATCAAATGTTGGCCGTCAAACTCTTCCTGAACACTGAGTAAATAAGATCAGCACATTCCCTTATGACTCTTTCGTTCAAGACAGTCAGTACAACTTGTTAGTTCAGAGAAAACGTTCGCTGGATTCATTTTATGCCAGAAATGGAATAACTCCATGACCTTGTTGACAGCTAATGGACTCAAATCAGTGTTTGCACTCAAATTATATCTCTTTCATACGGGTGCCTGGATATGACTTTTCATTGAGGCTGATTTTACACATTCCACTAACTCCTAACATGCTTGAATGCATGTGGGTTAACAGCACAATATAAACCCAGCTACAATGGTTTATCAATTGTGGCTTATGATTTTAATGCAGGGGTCTCTAAACTTGGCAACTTTAAGACTTGTGGATTTCAACTCCCAGAATTCCTCAGCCAGCATCCCCAGCCAGCCACAACTTTAAGACTTGTGGACTTCAAGTGACATGATAGCAGTATTCCCGTATTTGAGGGGCTGCCACAAAGAAGAGGGGGAGTCAACTTATTTTCCAAAGCAACGGAAGGCAAGACAAGAAATAATGGATGGAAACTCATCAAGGAGAGAAGCAACCTGGAATTAAGGAGAAACTTCCTAACAGTGAGGACAATTAACTAGTGGAACAACTTGCTTCCAGAAGTTGTGGTGCTTCATCAATGGAGGTTTTTAAGAAGAGACTGGACAGCCATTTGTCTGAAATGGTATAGGATTTCCTGTTTGAGCAGCTGTATTCTGATTGATTGAATTCTGGGAGTTGAAGTCCACAAGTGTTAAAGTTGCCAAGTTGGGAGTCCCCTTATTCAGTGATATGGCTGAATCCAATCTCTGTGACACATACAACAAACCAGGATTAAAACTAGAGCTGGGCACAAGCAACTTTTTACAATTCTCTACCAAATTTGTGGGCAGAGAAATGGAGTGGGCAATTTTTTCCATATTTCTCCAGGGGAAGACCCACCCCACCCCCAACAGCACAATAGCAGGTCTTCCACATAGGATAGTAGGAGAACCTTTATGGAAAAAGCCCTCTGAGATATATGCCCTGCCAAAATGTTTTACTGAAATTTAATGGAAGTGAGGAAAGAGTCTTATCTCCCTGGAGAGAGATAATTGAGCAATAAAAGACAGAACATCCAGACACATCTATTCACCTATGCTATCAACTGGGGAACTGTGACCATCCTAGAGCAAACCAAGTCCAAAAAAAACACTTGAGAATTCCTGGAAGCTTGACACTCTGACACATGAACTATCAACAGGCACATGGAGATAAGCAACTTCTATAGGCCATTCAAAAGAAACAATCAACCAGCCAAAAAAAGGAACAAAAAGACCAAAACATCTCACCAGCAATCAATACCCAGATAAGAAGAGATTAACACCAAGATTAATATTAGACCAACAATCAAGAAGCAAACAATACCGCAATCAAGCTAACTTAAACAGCCCAACCCTTTGAGAACACTCCCACAAAAACGGACAGGCAAGCCACCTTATCTAAACAGAGAGCAAATTCTGCTCCCTTAGTAGAACTGATGATGTTGTCTAGCTTGGTAAGGAAATGTCTGCCAGAAAGCAACCAAGCTCGGAGAGTATTAAGGACCCCTCACCTACTCTCTTTGTAAGTGCAAACAGCACTATACCCTATCCATTTGAATTTCCCCAACATTCTCCTCTGCTTTGAAAGAAATTGCAAAAATGCATTCTCTTTCATCAAACTGAATGAGAATTCTCTCTCTCTCTCTCTCTCTCTTACATACACACGAGATAAAAATTTTAATTGCTTTTCTATGTATGTTTTTGGTATACAAGTAGTCCTCGACTTACAAAAGTTTGTTTAGTGCCGTTCAAAGTTACAATGGCCCTGAAAAAAAAGTGACTTATGACCATTTTTCACAGTTACGACCTTTGCAACATCCCCATGGTCATGTGATCAAAATTCAGATGCTTGGGAACTGGTTCATGTTTATGACCGTTGCTGTAGCCTAAGATCATGTGATCCCTTTTTTGCGAACTTTTGGCAAGCAAAGTCAATGGGGAAGCCGGATTCATTTAACAACCAGGTTACTAACTTATCCGCTGCAGTGATTCACTTAACATCTGTGATAAGAAAGGTCGTAAAATGGGGCAAAACTCAGTTAACAAGTGTCTCACTTAACAAGAAAAATTTTCAGCCAATTGTGGTCATAAGTCAAGGGACTATCTGTATTGTAAGTTGCCCCTAGTCGCCTTTGGTAGTGAGATGGGAGGCATATAAATTTAATAAATAAATAAAAATGCTGGGTTTTCCTACACCGTAGGAGTTAAAACAGATCATAGTTTAGTGCAATGCACGAAACTCAGCTTTCACCTTGATGGCATCCTCACCATTGTGCCTGGTCCATATGTTCACAGAGCCTAGAAAACTGATTCTGGCAGAATCTATGCTCTTAAGCTAGCAAACCAGGATACAATTCTCCTGCAGAGAATGGGTAAAATATATGGATTCTGGCTTCATGCAGGCACCTAGACCTAAAGGCTAGACCAGGGGTCCCCAACCCCTAGGCCGCAGCTCACTACCAGGCCGTGAGCCCTTTGGAACTGGGCGGTGGCGGTGGTGGACGAGTGCATACATGCCTGCGCAAGCACGAGTGTGCACGCTCCATTTGGGTGAATGGCGGGCACATGTTTGCTTACTTGCCACTCCTGCCCCCGGTGGTCCGCAAAGCCAGAAGGATTGGGGAACCCTGGGCTAGATCAAACAGCTGTGATTTCAACTTTCTCTCCTATGCCAAGGCCAATGGCTGAAAGGAATGGGTGGGGAGAAAAATTTGCAATCTTTGCTAAAGATTTCTTCAAGAAAACGTCCCTTCGGTGTGAGATAATAACTGGAGCCCTCTAGTTCTTCACCTTCACCTCCGCCTGTCTGGAATTGATGGGGAGCACTTCAGGTGCTCTCCCCTAGCTTTGAACCTGTGGGCAAATGTGTTCAAAAGAGACTTTTTCTGTCCTGCTGCAGCAGCAGCAAAGGAGTTCCAGAAGGAAGAGAGGCCTTAAAAGAATTTCTGGCAAAGATCTGGAACATTCTGTCACCCTCTTGGCAAGCTGCCTCTGACAGAGCGAATTTTTTCCCCCATTTTGGGGATATTTGGCGTAGGGAGGGCAGGAGAAAGGCTGGCTCCAGTTATAGAGGTGACACAGTCTCACCCCATTGTCCCTTGCAAAGCCTTTGGAGATCTCCATACAGGGCTTTTACCTGCAGGACTCCTGTCAGCCTTAAGGCACATAAATGGATACAGGCAGTCCTCGACTTACATCCACAACTGAGCCCAAAATTTATGTTGTTAAGTGAGACATTTGTTAAGTGAGTTTTGCCCCATTTTATGACCTTTCTAGCCACTGTGGTTAAGGGAATCACTGCAATTGTTAAGTTAGTAACACGGTCGTTAAGTGAGTCTGGTTTCCCCATTGACTTTGTTTGTCAGAAGATCACAAAAGGAGATCACGTGACCCCAGGACACTGCAACCGTCATAAATATGAACCAGTTGCCATGTGTCTGAATTTTGATCACCTGACCAAGGGTCGAAAGTGTGAAAGATGGTCATAAGACACTTGTGGTAACTTGCAACGGTCACTAAACAAACTGTTGTAAGTCGAAGATTACCTGTAGAACAAGCAGAACATATAGATAATCCTCAACTTATGATCTCAATTAGAAGCAGAATTTCTGATGCTAAGCAAGGCTGTGGTTACGCCTGACTTTACGCCTATCTTTGCCATAGCCATTAAGTGAATCAATGCAGTTATTAAGTGAATCACGTAGTCATTAAGCAAATGTGGCTTTCCCCCCTTGACTTTGCTTGTAAGAATCCGGATGGGAAGGTTGCAGAAAGTGACCATGTGGTCACGGGACTCTGCAACCCTCACAAATACATGCTATTTTTGCACCCAAATTTTGATTAAATGGCTGTAAGTGCGAAAAACAGTCGGAAGTCACTTTTTTCAGTGCCGTTGTAATGGTCACTAAATGAATAGTTGTAAGTTGAGGACTACTGTATGTGCTCCAAATCCCTTGGCTTTGAGGTCCCCGTACTTTGTCTCTCTGTTCTCGAGGCTGCAATCCAAATTTGAGATTTGAGCTGCAAGTTCTCCGGCTTGTGTGACCTTGGCCATTTCTCACCCTGTCTGTTGGCTGTTACTCCCAACTTCTCAGTTTACTCTTCAGTCGATCTGGGGCTCCCGGCTTCCTCCCTTTTTTTGGCTGACCTGCTCAGCGAAGCTTCATCACCTCCTCCTGACCCCACCATGCTGGTCTTTTTCTTCAAGTGCAGGGCTCTGGTTTTGATTTGTAAAGCCCTACAATTTTCAGAGCCTTCCCCCTTCTGAAATCGGTTTTATTTTCCAAAGGCACCAGCCTGGCCTCCTTCTGACCTCTCCGGAGAAATCCGCAGCCTGGTCAGCCATCTTTGCAGTCAACAGCTGTCCTTCTTGAGGCGGCTTGTGGGTGAGAGGATATTCTGGCAAGGAGAGGACTTCTCGTCCATGTGGAGGCTTACTGAATGATTAAAAGCCTCCAAGTCTAATTGGGGACTGGGGAAAAATCTATTCTGGAAGAGTATGGATGGTTTTTGTTAAGTTATTTAAAATTTAGTAGCTGGAACTGTGGGTTTGGGCAGCGAGTTTCCCTTCTTTCCCGCCTTTTTTCTTGTGTGATTTACCTCATGATGCTCCTGTTTGCCTGACTATTTTGTTTGCTGTATATACAGAGGCAAAATATATTTATTTATATAAAACTACAAGTTCGTGTCAACGTCCCTGACTCAGTTTGGACACCTGCTGCGCAATTCCCTGACAGTTTTGAAGGTTGGTGTTGGAGAATACTCAAAATCAAGATCGCGTGAAGTGTTAGTACCACTTTATAAGGCCTTGGTACGACCATACTTAGAATACTGCATCCGGTTTTGATCACCATGATATAAAAAAGATGTTGATATTCTGGAAAGACTTCAGAGAAGAGCAACAAAGACGATCAGGAGACTGGAGGCTAAAGCATATAAAGAACGGTTGAAAGAATTGGGTATGTCTAGTTTAATGAAGAGAAGGACGAGGGGGGACGTGATAGCAGTGCTCCAATATCTCAAGGGTTGCCACAAACAAGAGGGAGTCAAGCTATTCTCCAAAGCACCTAAAGGCAGAATAAGAAGCAATGGATGAAAAATAATCAAGGAGAGAAGCAACCTAGAGCTAAGGAGAAATTTCCTGAAAGTTAGAACAATGAGCCAGTGGAACAACCTGCCTCCAGAAGTTGTGGGTGCTCCATCCCTGGAGGTTTTTAAGAAGAGACTGGACAACCACCTGTCTGAAATGCTATAGGGTTTCCTGCCTGAGCAGGGGGTTGGACTAGAAGACCTCTAATGCCCCTTCCAACTCTGCTGTTCTGTTATTCTGCTACCCTGCTAAGAGAACAGACCGATATATTATCAATAAAATCAACTCAGAGTTCTTACTCCAGGTACAAATGACCAGAGTCAAATTATCCTCCTTTGGGTAGATTATACAAAGACTGAACTCTCTAGTCTAGAGAACATGAGAGGTAATCCTTGACCTACGACCATCATAGGAACCAGAATTTCCATCCTAAGTCATTGTAGGGTAAATCGAGTGAGGGAAAGCTCTGGAGGGGGAGCAGAACCTGAATATGATAGCTACTTCTCCGGGAAATCTTTTTAGTTGTTTGCAACCTGTTCCCTTAAGTGGGCTTGTCAAATTGCAAAGAAATAAGTGATTTTGAGGAACAGGGCTGTTCCCCCCCAAACCTTGGGATGTCTAAAATTTCAAACTGAATAATTATCCTGTAGCTCAAATCACCCTACAATCCTTTTCTTCTGTACTTCTTCAACACTCTTTTTCTTCCAAATCTGTCCCTTCGCTGATCAAAGATGACCTTACAGGTCCTGCCTCCAGGCTATCATTTTTAATTGCTCTACCCCCCGACCAGCTTCCTCCTCATCTAATAGCAGCTCAGCAAGATGGGTAATAAATTACTCTTTCTGTACTGCTGCTTTGTAATTTGTAAAAGGGCTCAGATCCCAAGTGATGGAATTTGATCGGTATCTGAGCATTCCCAAAGTACATCTCACAGGACGGTTGGCGTGTATTTGCCTGTGTGCTCATGTGCACGTGGCAGGCAGACAACAGAATAGAACAAAGTTGGAAGGGAACTTGAAGATCTTCTAGTCCAACCCCCTGCTCAGGCAGGAAACCCTATACCCGTGGTGGCGAACCTATGGCATGCGTGCCACAGGTGGCACGCAGAGCCCTCTCTGTGGGCACACGCACCGCCGCCCCAGTCCTAGGCCTTCAGCTGGGTTTTATAAAACCTTTTCGCTTTAGGCCTCTGCCGCCGTGTGCAAAAAAAAAAGGTTCAATCAATCAATTTCAACTTCTCGCGGGGAAAAAAAGGATCTCGCAAAGTTGGAATTGATTGATTGGACTTTTTAGTCCCACCCAGTCTGCCGTTACCACCGCAGCCACGCCCACCCAGTGGGCCACGCCCACCCAATTGGCCACATCTGCCCAATGGGTCACGCCCACCCGGCACCCGACGATACATAAGTGAGTTTTGGGTTGCAGTTTGGGCACTCGGTCTCTAAAAGGTTCGCCATCATTGCCCTATACCCTTGCAGCCTTTGTATATCTTTCATCTGAACTATTGGCTGCTCTTTATTTATGTGCAGAGAACCTGGTTTTTTGATAGAAATTGTCCCACTGCTCAGTAGAGGGACTCTTTGCTTCTTCTGTCACTGGGCATGACACAAAGGGAAAGAGCGAGGAGGTAGGGAAAGAAAAACAGAAGTGTTTAACTCTGAATCTTAACAACCGTTAGCTGTGATTATGATGCTGACTCTCCTTGCTCTGATGGGGTTGAATCCAGATGAGTCAACTGATCCGTCATGCAGTTTATGATGTCATTGTAAGAATTCATGGAAAATGGTAGTTTGGTCTAATGCTTAAGGCGCCAGCCCCTTTTTTTTATGATTCAGGGTTTATTGTGTGCAATTTTATTTTTTTAAGTCACCTGTGGGAAAGAGAATGAAAAAGAGAAACGTGCTGCTCTAACCATTCTGCCACACAGCCCTCCCACCCTCTGTGCTGTTAATTCCCTCTTGGAGAATTCTTACCAGCTGTCCCTGACTTACAATCACAATTGAGCCCCAGATTTCTGTTGCTAAGCAAGACAGTTGTTAAATGAGTTTTGCCCGATTTTATGACCTTTCTTGCTGCAGTTGTAAAGTGAATCACTGCAGTTGTTAAGTTAATAACGTGGTTGTTAAGTGAATCTGGCTTCCCCATTGACTTTTCTCATCTGAAGGTCACAAAAGGGGATCACGTGATCCCGGGGACACTGCAACTGTGATAAATATGAACCAGTTGCCAAGCAGCTGAATTTTGATCGCGTGACCATGGGGGATGCTGCGTCATAAGTGTGAAAAACAAAAATAAATCCCTTTTTCAGTGCCGTTGTAACTTCAAATAGTCGCTAAACAAATTGTTGAAAGTTGAGGAGCGCCTGAATTATGGGAGACTGAAGAAGGAAGGTGACATTGGCAAAGCCTCAGCAGTGAGGTGCTCCTTGGTCATCTCTCAGATCAACTGGAAAAAAGGCTATTTTGAATGTCTTGGGCATTTGATTGCTACAAAGGTAAACGAACATAAAACGTCTTGCTGGGAAAAACAAATATTCATTTTGATGCAATCTTCACTTTTGCCCAAAGCAGTTCGACACCGGGTGCTTGCTCCTTTTCTCACAATCCTTGTCACTAGCAAATCTCCTGGGCAGCATTGTGGTTCCATAAAATATGAGGTGTCCCTAACCCTCTAAGTGGGCAGGAAAGGCCAAAACGACTGTGATTAGTGTTGCAAAATTCTGGGGGAAATTTCCAGCTTGGTTTATCCCCTGCAACCTTCCTTTCCCTCTAAATCAGGAGTCCCCAACTGTCTCAACTTTAAGACTTGTGTCTATGGAGATGGGCACAATATACTGTGTTTCCCCAAAAATAAGACCCACCCCCAAAATAAGCCCTAGCCTGATTTTTTGGGGTGGGCCTAATATAAGCCCTACCCCAAAAATAACCCCGGGGGGGTGGGCCTGGCCAGCACAAGCGATGAATGCGTGGGAGCTGACGGTGTCCGGCAGCAGCCGCAGCCCACCAGCCCCCTTGGAGCAGCACAAGTAACTCCAGCACAAAGGCAGAAGCGGGGGAGGGGAGGCAGGCGATCTGGACATGCTGCACACTTTTCGCCCAGAGAGAGACTGGAAGCTTTGTCTGCTTGCAAATGGGGCACTTGATGATGGAGCAAATCCCCCAGTTTCCAAGCGCCGCATTTACACGCAGACGAAGGTTCCAGGCTCCGTCATTTCTCCGTCCGAGCGAAAAATGTTTGGGCATTTTGGAAACCGAGTGAATCGCCTATGGGGTCCTTGGGACAGCTCCACCCCCTCCCCCACCTGTGTCACCTCGTGGCGGCGGCATGGCGCGGTGTGGCCTCCTGCCACGAGCAGCTGCGAGCGGCCATGTGGGCTCCTGCTGGATGGTGTTGTTGGTGCCACTGCTGCGAGGCAAGGCAGGTGTCAGGGGAAAAAATAAGACATCCCCCCAAAATAAGACCTACTGTCTCTTTTGGAGGCAAAAAAATTAAAATAATTATTTTCAGGGAAACACAGTAGGAGAACGACCCATCAGGATCAGAGTCAGCAGTCCATCTGCATTTAAAAGACAAAGGCACTCTTTTGAAGACAGCAAAGTCCACAATTTGGACAGAGAGGACTGCTGGTTTGAAAGAGGGGTCAAAGAGGCCATTTAGGTCAAAATTGAACCGCCTTCTGTCAACAGAGGAGGAGGGATACAACATCAGCTATCTCCAGTCTACAACACGCTCCTTTCAGCTGTTCCAAGAAGGCTCCACACCCATTTGCACCATTTGACAACACAGATAAACCTCCAGGTGGTCTCAACGACTCTCTCAAAGAATGCAAATGACTAGCTCTCTGCAAGGAGTATAAACCCTCCCGTTCCCCACAATCCAGTCAGAACTGAAGAAGCTTCTTGGATGAGAAGCAAAACATCATCAAAGAAAAACAAGAAAGTCCATTTTCCTTGTGAAAAAGCAACTTTGGGTTTAAGACTTATGGACTTCAACTCCTAGGATTCCCCAGCCATCCAAGCAAGGTGATTGTTAAGTGAGTCATGCCTCATTTTATGGCCTTTTTTGCCACAGTGAATCTGTAGTCGTTAAGTGAATCCGGCTTCCCCCATTGATTTTTCTTGTCAGAAGCCAGCTGGGAAGGTCACATACAGCGATCGCATGACTATGGGGTACTGCAACTGTCTTAAACAGAAGCGCCTCAATTTTGATCACATGACCCTGGGAATGCTGTAAGTCTGCTGACCAGTTTTAAGTCACATTTTTCAATGCAGATGTAACTTCAAATGGTTGCTAAACAAATGTTTGTAAGTTAAGGATTATTTTTCTTAAAAAAAAAAAAAACTTTATAATTTCTTCTTCACCACTGTCCTAGTAGTTTTTACTTAGAGCTGCCAATAAAGTTCATTTATTAACAGGAACAAGTGCCAAGGTTACTAAATACTTTCTGTTGTCATCGGGGAAACGTTTTTTTTTTTTTTTTAATTTTTTTTTGGCAAGGCTTAAGATTCTTGTCGTATTGTACAAGCTTCAGCACAAGCTGTTTCTCTAGTGCCTTGCCCCAGAGATGGAACTAATGCAGCTTTATTTAAACTCCTTCTTCTGTTTTGAAATCTGCTGCTGACTGCTGTAGCCTAAAAAAACCTGATTGAAAACTGGTGCTTTCCAGATGTGACACGCGGCACCAGCTGTTGGGAGGAGCAGGATAAAAGCAGGAGGGGTACTACAAACCTCAACAAGTTCCACCTTATTTCCTTTACAGGTAGTCCTCTACTTACAATGACTTGATTAGTGACCGTTCAAAGTTACAAGGAGCACTGGAAGAAGTGAGTTATGACTGTTTTTCACACTTATGACTTATTGCAGCATCCCCATGGTCATGAGATTAAAATTCAGATGCTTGGCAACCGACTCATACTTATGACCGTTGCTGTGTCACAAAGTCACATGAACCCCTTTTGTGACTCTCTGACAAGCAAAGTGATTGGGGAAGCCAGATTCACTTAACAACTGCAGTGATCCACTTAACTGCGGCAAGGAAGATTGTAAAAGGACCAAAACTCACTTAACAACTATATTGCTTAGCAACAGAAATTTTGGGTCAGTTGTGGTCGTAAGTCAAGGACTACCTGTGTTCTCTCGAGTCTGAAATGCACCCTTTGCCAGTAAAGGGTATATTTGCAAACAGGATGTGGTTTTTATATTTCTGAGCCAGGTCCAAATTCTTCCACGTTCCAAGCCCTTGGCAAGAAGCTGTATAAAATTGACTTACAACCACAATTGTGGTCAGAATTTCCTTTGCTAAGCAAGATGGTTGTTCAGTCACTTGTCTGAAATGGTATAGGTTCTCCTGCTCGAGGGGGGTTGGACTAGAAGACCTCCAAGGTCCCTTCCAATTCTGTTATTCTATTCTATTCTATTCTATTCTATTCTATTCTATTCCTATTTCTTATTCTATTCTATTCTATTCTATTCTATTCTATTCTAGTCTAGTCTAGTCTAGTCTAGTCTAGTCTAGTCTAGTCTATTCCTATTTCTTATTCTATTCTATTCTATTCTATTCTATTCTATTCTATTCCTATTTCTTATTCTATTCTATTCTATTCTATTCTATTCTATTCTATTCTATTCTATTCTATTCTATTCTATTCTATTCTATTCTATTCTATTCTAGTCTAGTCTAGTCTAGTCTAGTCTAGTCTATTCCTATTTCTTATTCTATTCTATTCTATTCTATTCTATTCTATTCTATTCTATTCTATTCTATTCTATTCTATTCTATTCCTATTTCTTATTCTATTCTATTCTATTCTATTCTATTCTATTCTATTCCTATTTCTTATTCTATTCTATTCTATTCTATTCTATTCTATTCTATTCTATTCTATTCTATTCTATTCTATTCTATTCTATTCCTATTTCTTATTCTATTCTATTCTATTCTATTCTATTCTATTCTATTCTATTCTATTCTATTCTATTCTATTCTATTCTATTCTATTCTAAAGGAGTCATGCCCAATTTTATGACCTTAAGCAAATCCCTGCAGTTGTTAAGGGAACAACCTGGACATTAAGCAAATCTGATTTGACAGTTGGAAGCCATCTGGGAAGATCACAAAGGTTCCCAGGATGCTGCAATTTTTTATAAATATGTGCCAAGTGTCCAAATTTTGATCATGTGACCTTGGAGATACTTTGACTCTCATAAGTGTGAGGATGGGTTGTAACTCATTTTTTCCCCCACTGCCATTGTAACTTCAAACGGTCCCTAAATGAATGATTGTAAGTTGCATAAAGAACGTGCATAAAATGCTTATTTGTTACATCGATGTTTGAAATGGAAAAGCAGGTTCGGAGGCTTGCAGGGTGCATAGGGGAGATGGGAAAAATCAAAACATCCAGCCCATACTTTTAAGAGATTTATTTTGATGATTAAGAAGTTGGGGGCATTTTAAAAACTGAAACAGGTATGCAAAAGGTTTCTTATCTCTTATTTCTCATGCTCCGAGTTAAAGATAAAGAGGCCTCTCTTTGCATAGCTGAAGTTTTGCCTTTTCCTCTGCGGCAATGCGATAAGGTGGATCTGGCCTGCAAATATCCTGATAATTGCTAGATAGCAGTAAAAAAAAAGATATATAGTTTTCAAAACATCCCTTTGCCGCCTTCTAAAAGTCATCTGGACTTCTACAGGCCCAGATGTGGTAATCTCACATCTGGGAATTCTTTGGAGGCTCCGAGAAGGAGAGGCGAAAACAGAGGCTTAGGCAGCCCACTTCTGTCCTTAATAGTCCCTATATTTCCTTTTTTTTCTTTTCTTTCTGACACTCCTACTGCCCAGTGCTGATTCCTCCAGAAACATGTCGAGAAAAATATCTGGCAATAAGAGCTGTTTAATTTCTCTCACACATCCAGGCTTTAAGCAAAAAGGAGGGTGTATCCTGGAATTTAAGAAGATCAAATGAGTCAATAGATCCAAAGCTCTTTTCATTTGATCGGGAATCTCCAACAATCCTTTTCATTTTCTGGCCAATGAGTGTAACAGAGTAACAAAGTTGGAAGGGACCTTGGAGGTCTTCTAGTCCAACTTCCTGCTTGAGCAAGAGACCTTAAACCTCTTCAGACAACTGGCTATCCAATCTCTTCTTAAAAACCTCCAGTGTTGGACAACCCACAACTTCTGAAGGCCAGACTTTCCACTGATTAATTGTTCTCACTGTCAGGAAATTCCTCCTTAGTTCCAGGTTGCTTCTCTCCTTGATTAGTTTCCATCCGTTGCTTCTTGTCCTGCCCTCAGGTGCTTTGGAGAATAGCTTGACTCCCTCTTCTTTGGGGCAGCCCCTGAGATATTGGAACACTGCTATCATGTCCCCCCTCGTCCTTCTCTTCATTAAACTAGACAGACCCAATTCCAGCAACCATTCTTTGTATGGTTTAGTCTCCAATCCCCTGATCATCTTTGCTGATCTTCTCTGCACTCTTTCTAGAGCAGGGGCCCCCAACCTGTGGGCCACAGCCACTAGTCCGTGGTCTATTCGCAATTGGGCCTCGTGAGAGGCTGGCTGGCGTGCCTGTGTGCGTGAGCACACAGTCCCACTGACATGAGCATCACGGGTGTTTGGGGCCCCACTCGCATGAGCATTGCGAATGCTTGGGGCCCCACTCGTGCATGCCTGCCCTTCCCACAAAACTTCCCCTCCTCTCCTCAGACCACCAACCTGGAAAGGTTGGGGAACTCTGTTTAGAGTCTCAGCATCTTGTTTACACCGTGGTGACCAAAACTGGATGCAGTATTCCAAGTGTGGCCTTACCAAGGCCTTGTAAAGTGGTATTAACACTTCACGTGATCTTGATTGTATCCCTCTGTTAATGCAGCCTAGGTCTGCGTTGGCTTTTTTGGTAGCTGCAGCACACTGCACACCCCTTTTAATTGTTGCCTCCCTGCTTCTGATCGACTTTCAATGAACGAGCTGTTAATTCAATAATTCGGGCATTGAAGTACTGTTTGACTCACTGGTTTCTGAGAGATGGGCAAACTTTTCCAGTTTATTTTTCAAAACAAGACAGTTGAAGTAGTGGGGGGTGCTGCTATAATCCAGACAAAATTTGAAAACTTTGGGTCTAACACAGGGATGTCTAACCTTAGCAACTTTTAAGATTTTGGGACTTCAACTCCCAGAATTCTCCAGGCCGCCACTAGGTGGGACAATCAATAGAGGTTTGATAAATCTCAGGTGCTCTCAGGTAATCAGAGAACCACAGGGCTGTTTTTGGACAAGTTAGAGCTCAGGATTTCCATAAAATGACAAATCAGGTTAAGCTTTAAGCTAGCTCATTGAATTATTTATAGACCATAATAGAATGCAATTGTTTCTCGTTTTGTCTCTTATTTTACTTTTATTTTATTTTACTTATTTTGTTTTATTTATATCCTGCTTTTATTATTTTTATAAACAATTCAAGGTGATGGAACATATCTAATACTTTATTTTCCCCACAACAACAATCCTGTAAGGTAGGTTGGGTTGACAGAGGACGAATGGCTGAAAGTCACTCAGCTGACTGCCATGCATGAGGAGAGACTAGAACTCACAATCTGGTGATTGGTTCAAGATAACTCTTGACTTTCATGCCTAAGGCAGGACTAGAACTCACATCTTCTTGGTGATTGGTCCAAAATCACTCAGCTGGCTTTTATATCTAAAAAGGAACTACAATTCACCTTCTCCCGGTTTCTAGCCTGATGCCTTAATCACTAGACCAAACTATCTCTTTATCTGTTGTGGTTTTGTAACCCAGGTTTTATATGCTTTCATTTCTAAACTATCACTAAAGGTAGTCCTCGACTTACGATTGTTCATTTAGTGACTGTTCAAAGTTACAACGTCACTGAAAATGTGACTTATGACTATTTTTCACACTTAGGACCATTGCAGCATCCCCATGGTCACGTGATCAAAATTCAGATGCTTGGCAACTGGTTCCTATTTATGATGGTTGCAGCGTCCCGGGGTCACGTGATCCCCTTTTGCGACCTTCTGATAAGCAAAGTCCATGGGGGAGCCCGATTCACTTAATAAACATGTTACTCACTGAAAAACTACAGTGATCCACTTAACAACCGTGGTAAGAAAGATCATAACATGGGGCGAAATTTACTAACAAACGTCTCGCTTAGCAGCATAAATTTTGGGCTCGGTTGTGGTCGTAAGTCGAGGACTATCTATACTACTAATTTCTAAACTGAGTTAAACTAGTGCAGGGGTAGGCAACCTTGGCTCTTTCATGACTCGTGGACTTCAACTCCCAGAATTCCTGAGCTAGCCATGCTGAGGGAAAGAGAGAGGTTTCCAAGCTGAGCCATGCTGGCTCAGGAATTCTGGGAGTTGAAGTCCACGAGTCATAAAGCGGCCTAGGCCTAGGCCAGAGGTAGGCAACCTTGGCTCTTTTATGACTCGTGGACTTCAACTCCCAGAATTCCTGAGCTAGCCATGCTGAGGGAAAGAGAGAGGTTTCCAAGCTGAGCCATGTGGCTCAGGAATTCTGGGAGTTGAAGTCCACGAGTCATAAAGCGGCCTAGGCCTAGGCCAGAGGTAGGCAACCTTGGCTCTTTTATGACTCGTGGACTTCAACTCCCAGAATTCCTGAGCTAGCCATGCTGAGGGAAAGAGAGAGGTTTCCAAGCTGAGCCATGTGGCTCAGGAATTCTGGGAGTTGAAGTCCACGAGTCATAAAAGAGCCCTGAACTAGTGGCTTTTCCAATAGGCCATAATTAGTAAATTTTGCCTCTTAGAAGGCTAGCCTGCATATTCTATCATTTTGTTTTCTTTCCCTGCTATTTTGTTTTTAAAGTTGTTGCTTAAAAAAAAATCGGGGGGGGGGGGTTCAGTCTTGCTTTACTGGTGTTGATAACTGGGCCAAGTAGATTATAGCAGTGATGATGTGGATCAGAAGGGCAAGAGGAAAATCTTGTGAATCTCAGCCTACCCCCCCCCCAGCTCCATGGAGGGTTATTCTTTCTTGATTTATGCGGATCTTGAATAGGCTCCATCTGATGTTTCTCCGTTTCCATGGCACTGTAAAAAAAACGGATAGGAATTGTGTTGACAGGAGTGGTTTTTCAATGCCGAGTATTGTCACCGAGTGTGGAAATCTCTGGAGGACACCTGGGGCCAGCTGGGGGTGGGGGCGGGGGTGGCAGGATGGGGGGGGGGAGACCAGACGGGAAGATTATACTGATGGAACGTGTTAGCCTGTTAATGCGCTGCAAAGGAAAACACCTTAAGCAAATGGGGCTGAAGAATCCCCCCCCTTTTTTTTTTTTACAAAGGGGAGATGCATCACATTTTTGCAGTGCTCAGTCTAAACTTTGCACACTCAGCAGGAGTTGAGGGGTGGAATTTGGGGGGGAAGGAAGTGTAATGGGGGAGGGGACAGCCAGGCTGACAGAGGTTTCCGTGAAAGATTTTCTCCCCCCACCCCCAGCCTTGTAAAATCTTCTTTTCCAATTTGCATCTTCCCAAAATAATATTGCTTAGTTTTTATTTAACTAAAGGGAGCCTCTCTATGAGAATGCTATTGGGGTGATCTGGGGCCAGAACCAGAGGCCAAGTTGTTGGATTGGATTATATATCCCATCTTCCCCCGCAATGCCTCCAGCACCCAGGCATGGATTTCGGAGCACAGTTCATCTGCTTTGTTCTCTGGGATTAAGGTCCTCTGAATGCTGTAATTTAGTTTGCCACTGGGGGAGAGAGAGAAAATTACTGTATTTGTGGGGTGGGGGGTTTCTTTATGATGGTTATTTTCATTCCTGTTTTGTTCTGTTATAAACTGTCTTTAGAAAGAGGACTCAACCACAAATTGTCATGGAAATATTAAACTTCAGTTAGATTCTGACAAGACATGTAAGTCCTCATTATATAACCTTAAAGGAGCCTCCCCATTCTGGTTGTGAACCACACACTGTTGTGAATTTGTAGAATTGTAACTCCCTTTTTCCAGGTAGGTGGTAGCTTCGAACAGTCCACTAAGTGAGCAGTCATAAATTGGAGGGTTACCTGTAAGGAGAAAGATCACACCTTTAAAATGATAGGTTATAACAACAACAACAACAACAACAACAACAACAACACAGACTGACTACAAGCAGCGGCATGACAAAGTAGCAATAATGGTGCATTGGAAGATCTGCAAGAAATATCATTTGCCTGTAAGCAAGAACTGGTGGGATCATAAAATAGAGAAAGTCATAGAAAATGATAAAGTTAAACTGCTCTGGGACTTCAGAATTCAAACAAACAAGCACCTGCAACATAACACCCCGGACTTAACAATTGTCGATAAGAAAGACAAAAAAGTCTGGAAAGTAGACGTGGCAGTGCCTGGAGACAGCAGAATAGAGGAGAAAGAACTGGAGAAGATAACAAAATACAAAGACCTACAAATAGAAATAGAAAGACTGTGGCAAAGGCAAGCAAGGGTAGTACCAATAGTAATAGGTGCCTTGGGTGCAATCCCAAAACAACTGGAGCACCACTTGAACACCGGCATTGACAAATTCGCCATTAATCAATTGCAAAAGGCGGCCTTACTAGGAACTGCTTCCATCCTGCGACGAGATCTGTAATACCATCAAACATCCACTTCTGCCTATCCCAGGTCCTTGGTAAGGACTCGATAGGTAGACAAAAACGCCAAATCCAGTCTGAACATCTGGCTGACTGTACGATGATTAATAATAATAATAACAACAACAACAACAACAATAATAATAATGCCATTTTTTAAAAAAAAATTAAAAGCAACAAGGACTTTTGCTTTTTCGAAGTTCTATCACGGTTCAACCTTGTGTGTTGCTAGTGTTGCTCATGCAGCCTTGCACTGTGGTGCTTTGAAGGCGTGTGTCACCATCACTTGCATTGAACTGTTTGCTTTAGGCAGACAAACTCCAGCCATTTAATTCAAGTGCCTGTAACCATTTGCCATACAGGATCACATCATCCCATCTCTTCCTGCGCAAATCCATCAGTGAAAGAGCCGTCCTGTGGCTCAGGGAAAGAGGAGTTAATTGGTGTCACAAGATGACAAGCTGGGTCTGCTTGTGTTTGCCCGCCATTTGCCTGTGAAGCTCAGCTCTGCTCCGAAAGGGGAAGAAAATCCATTTCAGTGATGCGATTTAATACCATAGGAGAACTTGCCTGAACCCGGATTTGACCTCTTGACACTTTTTCTGCAAGATCTTTTGCCGTTTATCCTGCTTTTTATTATTTTTACAAATAGCTGAAGGCGGTGAATATACCCAACACTTTCCTCCTCCTATTTTTCCCCACAACAACCCTGTGAGGTGGGCTGGGCTGAGAGAGAGGAACTGGCCTAAAGTCACCAGAGAAGCTTTCCTGCCTAAGGCAGAACTAGAACTCACCATCTCCTCCTAATTGGCCCAATGTCATTCAACTGGCTTTCAGGTCCACCCTTCATCCTAGTAGCTGGCTGGGGAATCTAGACTCAGAATCCATGTGGACTAGCAGCGAAGGAATTTCCATTATACATAATGACACTTGTAAGTCGAAGCACCCACAATTTTACATTTTGCAGTGATTGTTAAGGGAACACTGCAATCATAAAACAAATCTATTGTCCACAATGAGTGCTTTTTTGCCGGAAACTGGAACTAAATGCTGGTTTCAGTAAAAAAAAAATGGTATAAATCGCAGTCATGTGTCCGTGGGACATTACAAATGGCCTTAAATGCAGATCCTTGCCAAGCATCCAAGATGCAATTACATGAAAAAGGGTCATTCATTGGAACTTTGAATCCTGGTCAAAAGTACAGGTAGTCCTCACCCACAGTTGACCCCAAAAATCTCTGTTGCTAAGTAAAACACTTTTTAAGTGAATTTTGCCCTGTTTTATGATCTTTCTTGCCACAGCTATTCAGCGAACCGCTGCAATTGTTATGTTAGTAAAAATTGTTACGTTAGTTGTTAAATGAATCTGGTTTTCCCATTGACTTTGCTTGTCAGAAGGTTGCAAGGGACACTGCAACCGTCATAAATATGAGTCAGTTGCCAAGTGTCTCAGTTTTAATCACATGGCCATGAGGATGCTGTAACAGTTATAAGTGTGAAAAACAATCATGACTCTTTTTTTCAGCACCATTGTAACTTCAAACAGTCTCTAAACGAACTGTTGTAACTCAAGGATTACCTTTATCTTTAGGGAGATCCTTCGTAACTTTGAACAGCCACTCATCCACCAATCATTAAGTGAGGACTACCTGTATGTCTATGACATCATCACAGCAATCCCATAATTTATATATTTGCATTCAACAATGAGCCTCTCTTCCTTGTATTCTCCTATTGGTCACTTGAAAGGCAGAGACTCCAATGGAGGTGTAACAATCTATGAATACAGCTGGACACTCAACAATGGAAAGCCCAGAATGGTTGTTGCAAACCCAAATTAAAAATGCAAACTGAAGTTAAAAAAAAGCTGTTCAACCTGCTAGCCTTTAATCAAGAGAGAGAGAGAGAGAGAGAGAGAGAGAGAGAGAGAGAGAGGAGAGAGAGAGGAAAAAAAAATTGTCTGGCATTAATCTAGGTTTGGATCTCATTACTGAATTCTAAGTCATGGTGATTTCCAGCCTGGCATAAACCTGACACCGGGATACCTCTGCGGGCTAAAATTAGCAATCAGCTCTTCCAAAAGGATCTGGGCCAAGTCACTGGTGACAAAAGTCCATTACGTGCTCTTAGTTTCAACTACAGGCTCACTTCCAGTTCTCTTTTTTTTTACTTGGGTCAGTGATGAGAAATTACACACAAAAAAAACAAAACACCCAACTCCCCCCACACACACACACCTTGCAAAAAATAAAAAAAGGAATGTTTGTAAGTCTGAGTTCACCCGCAGTCCTTAAAAAGGGTGTTTTTTGAGGCTCAAAAAGCCATGTGAACACAAGCAGTTATAATTATTTCAGAAAACGATGTTAGTCTACTGGGCCAACACAGCTTAACTGCAGGAAAGACTATATGATCTTGTTATATGATCTCCTCCTTGCGTTATATATTCAAGATGGACAGTATTTAATATTTATTTGCTATGTATATGTAGGGATGTGGGTCTATATATATGTTGTACATAGTATATTTAGGTGTGTGTCATGTATATGTTTCACTTTGAGAGCGGGCAACTAAATTTCATTTTTTATGTGTGCCATTGTGCCCACAATATAAAAATGACAATAAAGGTTATTTATCTTATCTTTATCTTTATTTGGTACAAAAATGTGCGCTTCTTCTTCCCTTCAGGGAAGAGCAGGGGGTTGGACTAGATGACCTCTAAGGTCCCTTCCAACTTTATTACTATTATTATTATTATATTCATCCCTAAGAAGTAAAATTTAGACAGGCAATTTATATTAGAACAGCTTATCACTTCCACCCAACCCTGGATGAAAAAAAGACAAAAAAAAACCCAACTAAATATAGTTGTTCTGATTATGGGTGGGATATGAGACCACTAAGAAATGCTAGGACTGTAACTATTTCTAAATAAATAATATTTAAAATAAAATGTTAAAATAAAATGTTAAAATAAAATAAAATAAAATAAAATAGTCCTAGAAAAGACTGGACAACCACTAGTCTGAAATGGTGTAGGGTCTCCTGCTTGAGCAGGGGGTTGGACTAGAAGACCTCCAAGGTCCCTTCTAGCTCTATTCTGATTGATAGTCTGGAAAGTTGAAAAACTCATCATAAAAGTGGATTTGATGATGATATGGCTATCAATTCAGTTGAGTCCGATGCTTGGCGACTCCGTGGGCCTGGTCTCTCCACATCTTCTGATCTTGCCCTGCGTCTTTGAGTTGTTCTATGCTCTGGCTGGGGTCAGTTTGATGGTGTCCAGCCACTGGGTTCTCTGATGACCTGGTTTCCTTTTACCACTAATTTTCCCAACTTAATTGTTTTCTCTCGTGAATTCTCCTGCATGCCATGGCCAAAGTAAGCGAGAGGCAGTTTTGTGATTTTGCCTTGCAGGGACACGTCTGGAGTTCTGTGCTCCAGTGCTTGCTTGTTAGTTCACCTTTGCTGTCCAAGGAATATGCAGCAGCCTTCCCCAGCACTGCAGCGCAAGGAGTTGATTTTCTTCCTGTTTTGATTATTTAAGGTAGAACTTTCACAACCACAGGTAGCTGGAGGAACACAAAAAGTGGGTAATGGCTAGCCAATTCCACATTTTTGTCAAGAAAACTGCCCATGAAATCAACAGGCTTTGAGCGTGGCTCAAAGGAGACCTATTTCTTTTAACTGGATAGGAGACCACTAAGTAATCACAGATTTTTAATATATATTGAAAAGTAGAAATACATGCCCAAAATAAGACAGTGGGTAAGATGATGGGCAATCTCCAAATTTGATATATAAAATAAATAAATAAAAACCATTTCTATTTTATTGCTCACAAAATTGCCCAATGTGTCCCAGGAGAGGACACTTTAATCTTTTTTTTTTTCTACACCTACAAGAACTAACTTGGCTGTTGAGTGTAAGGAAAATAACCTTGATGGAAATATGTGAAGAACTCTTATCTAGGTAAAAGAAATGAAAAAGAAGAACCAAAATGAATTGAAACATTATTTTTTAAGTGCCAGGTAGCAAAATAACATTTAGAAGTGGCTTAAACAGAAGCCTCTTTCATTCACTAAACTATAAGAGAGAGGACAAGGAGAACAGCACAAATTTCCAAGACTCTGTTATTCATCTTAATAAAATAATAATAATTGTAGCATTACCTTAGGCCTAAGTGATTTAACTATGTAGTAGGACTGTATTGATATTATTATTCTCACCTTCTTATCTTTCTCATCTTCTCATCTTGCCTACTTCCTTCCCCTGTTGGTATCTATGATTTATCACTTGTTGTATCTTATGGTTAATTATTGTAACTTGATCTATACAAGTTATCATTTTGTTGTTTTATGTATACCGAGAGCTTATGCGTTGGAGACACATTCCTTGTGTGTCCAATCATACTTGGCCAGTAAAGAATATTCTGTTCTGTTCTGTTCTGTCCTGTCCTGTCCTATTCCATTCCATTTTGTATTCTGTTCTATTATATTCTATTCTCTATTCTGTTCCATTCCATATTCTATTCTATTCTATTCTATTCTATTCTATTCTATTCTATTCTATTCTATTCTATTCTATTCTATTCTATTCTATTCCGTTCCGTTCCGTTCCGTTCCGTTCCGTTCTGTTTCATTCCGTTTCATTCCATTCCATTCTAGATTTCCTGCTCTGTTCTATTTGTGGGGCTGATGTTGGTGGAAAAGATCCCCCATAGAAATGCAGGGGAATAAAAGAGGGCTCCTTCTTTTGGAAACCAAGCCTACCCAAACCTGCCCCCTTCCCCCTGCCCAAACTGTTGGCCTGAATATTGTGGTTCCTCCCTTTCCATCCTGTCTCAACCTGTCACCTTGACTGGCATTGTGTTAATCAGTCGTAAAGCAAAGGGCAAAAAGCAAAGGGACCCACAGTGTTTGTGTTCAAACACTGCTTGTGGGGAGAGGGGCTGCCTCCCCACAGAGTTATTCAATCCTTGGCATTCATCGCATCAGCCATATGGGGTTATGCCCAGCAGAGCAAGCTTAGTCTGGCATGCCAAGATTATGCAATTTCCCTCCCTGGACCCAATTCCCATCTCTCTTCTTTCCCCCCATAATTTTTTTAATTTTTTTTTTTTCAGGTTGGGTTGTGCTTCTCTAATTATTTCTGTCCCCTGCTGCTTCTTCTGAATGATCATCTTTTCTCTACCTTGGGTGCCCTGTAGCTGATGCTCCCGGCACTAGTTCAATTGGATTTTTTTCCCCTTCCACTTTTAATCTCCCCATCCACCCCTTTGTCACTGCACAGAGATAATGCTCTCCTGCAGTGGCTTTCAGACACTCCTTTCAGCCAGCAAAGCTGACTATCATGTTAGTTCTCCGTGAGAATCCCTAAGGAACAGCTTTTCTGGCATAGGTCAGGAATTCCTAGAAGAGGGAAAGGGCTAGCAACTAAGGTTATTGTTATTATTAACGCTAATTAAGAATTAATAATAATAACCTTAATTTACCAGCAACCTATGTTCCTTCTTCACTGAGACAACAATGCACAGATCAAGGTGGCACAAGACTCTTCCTTGGGCTTTAAAACATTTTTAATAATGTTTATAAACTTTGTAATGCCTTGGTAAGACTATGCTTGGAATATTGCATCCGGTTTTGGTCACCACAATATAAAAAAGATATTGAGACTCTAGAAAGAGTGCAGAGAAGAGCAACAAAGATGATTAGGGGACTGGAAGCTAAAACATACAATGAACAGTTGCTGGAATTGGGTATGTCTAGTCTAATGAAGAGAAGGATGAGGGGGGACATGATAGCAGCCTTCCAGTATCTCAGGGGTTAGCACAAAGAAGAGGGAGTCAAGCTATTTTCCAAAGCGCCTGAAGGCAGGACAAGAAGCAACGGATGGAAACTAATCAAGGAGAGAAGCAACCTAGAACTAAGGAGGAATTTCCTGACAGTAAGGACAATTAACCAGTGGAACAACCTGCCTCCAGAAGCTGTGAATGCTCCAGCACTGGAAGTTTTTAAGAAGAGATTGGACAGCCATTTGTTTGAAATGGTATAAGGTGTCCTGCAGGGTCCCCAAACCCTGGGCCACAGGAGAGATGCGCTTGTGAGAAGCTCCATTCAGGCGAGCAGAGGGTGCCTGCGCCCACTACTCCCACAAAGGGAGCTGTACACGTGCACGTGTGCCTGTCATTC
This sequence comes from Azemiops feae, assembly GCA_023970755.1. Lineage (NCBI taxonomy): Eukaryota > Metazoa > Chordata > Lepidosauria > Squamata > Viperidae > Azemiops > Azemiops feae. The sequence continues at coordinate 114,405 of JALGBA010001959.1, forward strand.
ACACCCACCTCCCCCACTGAGCTGGGCCACCAAGCCGGAAAGGTAGGGGACCGCTGGGCTAGAAGACTTCCAAGGTCCCTTCCAACTCTATTACTCTTTTAATGGAAATGGAAAAGTCCATTCCAAGAGAGGAAATCTAGCCAGGCAGGCTTCAATCGTACGACTGCAGTGAATACAAGTAGTCCTCAATTTACGACGACAACTGGGATCAAAATTTCTGTTGCTATACAAGGAAGTTGTTAAATGAATCATGCCCAGCTTTGCGACCTTTGTTGCAGCCTTTTTTGTTAAGTAAGTCACTGCAGTTGTTAAGTAAATCACAAGGTTGTTAAGAGAATCCGGCTTCCCCCATTGACTTTGCTTGTCGGAAACCAGCTGGGAAGGTCACAAATGGGGATCACGTGACCTTGGGTTGCTGCAACTGTCGTAAATGCATGCCATTTGTGCCTCCAATGAGGAGGGTTATGCTCCTCAATGATCAATTTTGGTTAGGCCCTGATTTGAGGAGAAAAGAGAGATCAAGAGGAGTGGGGAGAAAAGCTGATTGCTGATTGCAAATAGGCCAGAGCAGAGATTATGGAAATGTCAGTTGGGAAGACACTTATTAATCTACATCTTTCATTTTCATGGAGATCTTTCCTTATAAGCTAGTCACATATTTGAAGAGAGCCATGACCTACCACAATGATTGACAGTTGGTCGATCTAGCTAGACCAGGGGTAGGCAACCTTGGCTCTTTTATGACTCGTGGACTTCAACTCCCAGAATTCCTGAGCCAGCATAGTTCAGCTTGGAAACTCTCCCTTTCCCCTCAGCATGGCTGGCTCAGGAATTCTGGGAGTTGAAGTCCACAAGTCATAAAAGGGCCAAGTTTGAAGACCCTTGTTCTAGGCCAGGGGTAGGCAACCTTGATTCTTTTATGACTCTTGGACTTCAACTCCCAGAATTCCTGAGCCAGCATAGTTCAGCTTGGAAACTCCCCCTTTCCCCTCAGCATGGCTGGCTCAGGAATTCTGGGAGTTGAAGCCCACGAGTCATAAAAGAGCCAAGATGGCCTACCCCTGAGCTAGACCATTATTCTTCTATGAGGTCCCAGAGAAAGCCAGTCAGATCCCTCAAACTTGTTTGAACTAGAGCTTTGGTGGCGCAGTGTTTAAAATTCAGTATCGCAGGCTAATTCTGCCAACTGTCAGCAGTTCGATCCTGATTGGAGCAAGGTTGACTCAGCCTTCCATCCTTCCAAAGTCGGTAAAATTAGGACCTAGATTGTTGGGGGGGGGGCAATGTGCTGACTCTGTAAACTGCTTAGAGAGGGCTGTAAGGCATTGTGAAGCAGTATATAAGTCTAAGTGCTATTGCTACTGCCATTGTTTCCAAGGTGTTCCACAAGTAGCCGATGGAAGGGTGGAGTTAGGAGGTTGACCATCAAGGGCCCTTTTAACTATGCCCCCTTTCTCCCATTGATTTTCCCACAGAACTAGGCATCAGATGGCGCACTCTTGAAGTAAGTTCCTTTGATCCAAGTGAGGGCCAGACAGTCTTCTTGGTTTGCCCCAAGCAAGAGAATAATTAAAAGACTGAGTTCACACAGTGTTAATCTCAGATAATTGCTCTGTTCACTTAACTTGCTTTGCCCAGACAAAAGTATAAGGAAATTGCTGTGCCTTTTTGCCCTGATCCACAAAAAATGAACAATCAAGGCTATGCTGCTAGCTTAGTAACATTTCTACAAAATCAAACCTTAATCAGTCTCCAAAAATCTACCTCAAGGTAACTGAACACCAATACAGGTAATCCTCAATTACAACCATTTGTTTAGCGATCATTTACAACGGCACTGAAAAAAATGACCATTTTTCACACTTACAACCATTGCAGCACCCCCTTGGTCATGTGATCTGAATTCAGATGCTTGGCAACTGGTTCATATTTATGACGGTTGCGGTGTCCCGGAGTCACGTGATCAGCTTTTGCGACCTTCTGACAAGCAAAGTCACTGGGGAAACCAGATTCACTTAACAGCTGTGTTACTAACTTAACAACTGCAGTGATTCACTTAACAACTACGGCAAAAAAAGGTAATCAAATAGGGCAAAACTCACTTAACAACTGTCTTGCTTAACAACGGAAATATTTGGCTCAATTGTGGTCGTAAGTCAAGGACTCCCTGTACAACTAATGCCGGAGGTTGTTTTGAGGGGGTGGGCAGAATAGTTGGACATGGAACTCTTTGAGTGCTGGAGAACATGATGACATCTCTTTTTCTGAGTCACCAAAGCTTTTGAGATGGTCCTTGCTACCTGCAGCAAAACTGAAATTGCTTTTCCTTTCCATGCAATGTTGCTTCAACAGCTTCCCGGCTTTTGGCCACCCTCTCCTGCAGCTTCATTTGGTCAGCAGTGCTCTGACCTTGGAGCCAGCCGTGTGCTGCAGCTGCCAAAAAAGCCAACACAGTGCTAGGCTGCATTAACAGAGGGATAGAATCAAGATCACATGAAGTATTAATACCACTTTACAAGGCCTTGGTAAGGCCACACTTGGAATCCTGCATCCAGTTTTGGTCACCACAGTGTAGAAAAAAGATGTTGAGACTCTAGAAACAATACAGAGAAGAGCAACAAAGATGATTAGGGGACTGGAGGCTAAAGCATATAAGGAACGGTTGCTGGAATTGGGTATGTCTAGTTTAATGAAGAGAAGGACGAGGGGGGACATGATAGCAGTGTTCCAATATCTCAGGGGCTGCCCCAAAGAAGAGGGAGTCAAGCTATTCTCCAGAGAATCTGAAGGCAGGACAAGAAGCAATGGATGGAAACTAATCAAGGAAAGAAGCAACCTAGAACTAAGGAGAAACTTCCTGACAGTTAGAACAATTAATCAGTGGAACAACCTGCCTCCAGAAGCGGTGAATGTTCCAACATTGGAAGTCTTTAAGAAGAGATTGGATAGCCATTTGTCTGAAATAGTATAGGGTTTCCTGCCTGAGCAGGGGATTGGACTAGATGACCTCCAAGGTCCCTTCCAACTTTATTATTATTATTATTATTATTATTATTATTATTATTATTATTATTATTATTATTATTATTATTATTATTATTATTATTATTATTATTATTATTATTATTATTATTATTCATTAGACTTGAACCTCAGTCAACTGAACATTCAAATTGGCTGGTGCTGATGGTTGACATGGGTTGCTGCCAGCATCCTAGGTGTCAACCAGGTACCTCCTTAAAATGTAAGATGTTCTGAGTAGCGCAGTTTTTTGTAGCATTGCTGGAGTTATTGCAGGAAGCTGCAGTTTCTTGATGTATTTTGCAAAGTTTTTGGACATAGTTCCCAGTGCCCCGATGACAATGGGTACCAGTGTTACACGTTTCATCCATAATCGCGCAGTTTTGATGGCCAGGTCGCGATATTTTGTAATTTTTTCCAGTTCTTTTTCTTTGACTCTGGCATCTCCTGGTACAGCGATATCAGTCAATCTATTATGATGATGATGATGATGATGATGATGATGATGATGATAACGCAGCAAAGGCAGTAGTCTGTGCCACGTATTGTGTCATCCCTGCTACACAGCCAGGTGAACATGACAGGAATTGTCATTCGTTTTATAGGTTTCACCAACTCCCAGTTCTTGTATGAACTCGCCAGCTGTACAGGGTGTCCTTGACTTGCGGCCATTCAAAGTTACCACAGACCTTCCTGGGGGTTCTTATACACCCCCCCATCCTTGTGGTCACATAACTCTATGTCAGGGACTCACCATTGTCCCACATTTGTGGACCTTTGCAGCGCCCCACAGTCACATGGCCACTTTTTACAAAATCTGCATGGACTTTGTCAAAACCAGCTCATAACAAACCCTTGGTTTATTTAACAACCCATCATAAAAAGCTACTAAAATTGGGTCAGTCACATGGTTGATCTGGTTTACAACCATCACGACTTATGACCGTGATGGTGGACTCCATTATAATCATAAGGCGAGGACCAGCAGTAATCCCATTTTTCTGAAATAGGGTTCCCATCAATCCCAGTCAGAATGATCTTGGGCTGAGAAGGTTTTGTCTACCACATCTGAAGCCACCGTGACAGTCCTGGCTCCCATTTTTTAATGCTAGACTACTGGCTTTACAAAATTGGTCTGTACCAAAGACTCTGATCCTAAGCATAGGTAGCATGAATAAATCATTATCAAACTGTCTCAAGTTTGCAACAATCCGATTGATGAATTGCTTCTGGCCCACTCATTCATTCCCACTAATTTCCTTCAAAAGAAGCATTTCACAGATGTTGCGTGTTATATCTTTGGTTCTTTAGGCATTGAACGAGGCAGAGTGTTGAAACAGCAACAAGTTTATTAACTCAGAACAGAAGCAGCCCTAAAGGCTGCTGCACAGCTATTTATACAGTTAGCCTCTAGGTGGCAACCAATAGGTTTAAAGCAGTGATGGCGAGCCTTTTAGAGACTGAGTGCCCAAACTGCAACCCAAAACCCACTTGTGCATCGTCGAGTGCCGGGTGGGTGTGGCCCATTGGCTGGGCATGGCCCATTGGGTGGGCGTGGCTGCGGTGGTAACGGCAGACAGGGTGGGACTAAAAAGTTCAATCAATCAATTCCAACTTTGCAAGATCTTTTTTTTTTCCGCGAGAAGTTGAAATTGACTGATTGAACCTTTTTTTTTTGGGCACACGGCGGTGGAGGCCTAAAGCGAAAAGGTTTTATAAAACCCAGCTGAAGGCCTAGGACTGGGGCGACGACACGCGTGCCCACAGAGAGGGCTCTGAGTGCCGCCTCTGGCACCCGTGCCATAGGTTCACCACCACTGGTTTAAAGTAACAGTTTCCCGCCCCAAACCTCATTATCAGCTTGGAGACAGCCAGTCTGGCTTTCAGTAACAGCAACTGTTAAACAATACAGCAATGTAGGTCAGACATTAAGCAAGTGATTTAAAACAGTTGTGGCCAATACATTACATTGTGCATCTAAAAACAGGGTGTTGCTTGGACTGCCCACCCTCTTGACTTTTTTGACTTTTTCGAGTCCCCAGAGTGGTTTGCAAATTTTCTGAGCCACCTTTTAAACCCTGGCATGCCTACTATTTTATTTAATAAACAGATGGGGAAAACAACGATTTCATGCACTTTGCTATCTTGTCATGTTGTCATCAGACAAATCCAGGGTTAGCTTCCCTAGTTCTGTCCTGCTTGCAGAGGATTGTTACTTGTTATTCCCCCCCCCCCGCCAATTCTGCTGCATTTTCCTCTCTCAGTTATTACCTGTAAGGTGGAAATCCAAGCAGCCCTCGGGGTCTCAGCCCATTCTTTGATCTTCTGAAGTAGAAGCTTTATGCACAGGGTCTCACCAGCTTTCTAGTCCTCTGTGTCACTCAAGGTTAGGAAGGAAGGAGGAGAGGCTGCTCACTTGGAGCTTCTTTTTATGGGAAAAATAAAAATATATACGGATTGGCATTTTAAAGGGAGGAACTCTTGGTTGGTGTTCCTAAGAGGCAGGATGAAATTATGAAATTATGTGCCCGGTCTGCCTCTCACTTTTAAGGAGTATTAATTCATTGTGGTCGGCCAGCAGCTGCTGCTTTTATTCCATGTGGGAACATCTGGATGTTTTCTTTTCCTGCGGCTGTTGTGCATGATTTTACAAGGTAACACTGCCAATATTTTTACATTTCTGTAGCAGGGGAGTGATATTGGAATTTTTTTGTTCCTTTTCTAATCTCTAGAGGTAATCAGCACCTGGAAATTAATTAGATGGTTTGGAAGACCAAAAACAAATCTCCCTACATATAGAAAGCAAACTCTTCAAGGAAAAGAAAACACTGCTTGAGATCTATCTTTCCATAGAGGGATCTTGGAGTCCTAGTAGTGGACAATCACTTAGATATGAGCCAGCCATGTGCTGCAGCTGCCAAAAAGGCCAACACAGTGCTGGGCTGCATTAACAGAGGGATAGAATCAAGATCACGTGAAGTGTTAATATCACTTTACAATGCCTTGGTAAGGCCACACTTGGAACACTGCATCCAGTTTGGGTCAGTTTTGGTATAGGGGGTTGGACTAGATCAGGGGTAGGCAACCTTGGCTCTTTTATGACTCGTGGACTTCAACTCCCAGAATTCCTGAGCCAGCCATGCTGAGGGGAAAGGGAGAGTTTCCAAGCTGAGCCATGATGGCTCAGGAATTCTGGGAGTTGAAGTCCACGAGTCATAAAAGAGCCAAGGTTGCCTACCCCTGGACTAGATGACCTCCAATGTCTCTTCCAACTTTATTATTATTATTATTATTATTATTATTATTGTTGTTGTTGTTGTTGTTGTTGTTGTTGTTGTTGTTGTTGTTGTTGTTGTTGTTGTTATAGTCAGGGAGTTTGTGACATGAGATGGCATTCAAATTTGGGTCCCTGTTAGATGATCTCAATAACTCTGCATCTCTTGATTACACTATATCAGCGTTTTCAATGCTGGCAACTTTAAGATGTGTGGAATTCAGTTGCCATGCTGGCTGAGACATTCTGGGAGTTGAAGTCTTAAAATTCCCAAAGTTGGGAAACACTGCTCTATACGATCAAATCAGTCAGTACTGCCGGTTCGATAATTTTGGGAAGTAAACAATCCAGTTTACTTGTCCAGTTTAGAAAAAAAAAAAAAAAGGTAATATTTTAGATCAATGTTTCCTCAACGAATTGGAGATGTGGAGACTTCAACTACCAGAATTCTCCAGACAGCCTGCTAGCCAGGGAATTCTGGGATTGAAGTCCACACATCTTCAAGTTGCTGAGGTTGAGAAACACTGTTTTAGATCCATGGGTAGTCCAATGTTTCCAAAAGAGAAAAGTTACTTTTATTTTTTCAAAATACTTTGGTTGTGGCTAATACCGGTTAATTGTAGAACTGGATTCCGAGTCTTAAGGTTGCTTGAAAATATTTCATGCATAGCTTCTCTTTCTGAATTTTGTTTATATAGGATATAGGAGCATCAAAGGTATCCTATTGATGGTTGAATGTGACATAGTAGAGTTCATATTCCTGGAATCGGGTCAAAAGTAGCTTAATTTTGTCAATGGATTTTTGCCTTGTCTCAACCTGGGTAGTGTTGAGTGTTTTGCAAGAGAATAACAAAAAAAGTGTATTTAATAAATGTTCAGAATACAGAACAATAGAGCTGAAAGGGACCTTGGAGGTCTTCTAGTCCAACCCCCTGCTCAAGCAGGAGACCCTGCACCATTTCAGACAAGTGGCTGTCCAGTCACTTCTTAAAAGCCTCCAGTGTTGGAGTACCCACAGCTTCTGAAGGCAATCCGTTCCACTGGTTAATTGTTCTCACTGTCAGGAAATTTCTCCTTAGTTCTTCTTTCCATGATTAGTTTCCATCCGTTGCTTCTTGTTCTGCCTTCAGGTGCTTTGGAGAATAGATTGACCCCCTCTTTTTTGTGGCAGCCCCTCAAATATTGAAACACTGCTATCATGTCACCCCTCGTCCTTCTTTTCACTAGACGAGACATAATGCAATTCCTGCAACCGTTCTTCATATGTTTTAGTCTCCAGGCCCTTAATCATCTTAGTTGCTTTTCTCTGCCCTTTTTCCAAATCTCAACATCTTTTTTATAATGAGGCGAGCAAAATGCACTACGCGTAGTCCATGACTTATAACCATTTGTTGGGTTAAGGTTATGGTTAGGGCTTAGGGTAGCTCATATGGGTGTTGATTGATGATGAGGAGGTGTTTCGGATTTTTTTTTGTTTCCTTTTGAGTGATATGTACATGTTGTTTATCTCTATGTGCCTGTTGATGGCTGATTTGCCTGAATACCAGGTTTCCAGGAATTATCTGGAATTTCTGGACTTGGTTTGTTCTACAATGGTCACAGTTTCACAGTTGAAACCGCGGTTCAGTCTATCCATGCACTGCGAAATTAAGGAGATTTTGGTGTCCTTTCAGAAAGTCTTGGGGATCCTGCTGGGCTATCAACAGAAGACAATGAGCAGGTTGTTGGACTCCTTCTGAAAAAAGTTTGCCAGTGGGTTTCAGGAGTGTCTGTTTGAAGTTTGGATCATGTCAAGCCTCCTTTCCTCAGTGGAGACATCCCAAGGGAAGCCTCTGAAATAATTGCAGAGAAATTCAGTGCATAACCCTTCCCAACATTACTTGGGGAAAGTCATTCTCGTTTTAATTGACAATCCTTAGAGAGGGTGTCTTTTGTGTGAGATAGCAAGGTTTAAGTTAGCTTGGAGAAAATAAAAACCTTGTGCTTTTATTTGCCAGAGGTCATATGCAATATATATGCAACATATATGCACAATGGAAAAAAAGGAAGGAAGGAAAGGAAGGAAGGAAGGAAGGAAGGGAGGGAGGGAGGGAGGGAAGAAGGAAGGAAGGAAGGAAGGAAGGAAGGAAGGAAGGAAGGAAGGAAGGAAGGAAGGAAGGAAGGAAGGAAGGAAAGATGGATCTGCAAGATACTAAAAAAGGTGGTTAAATACTGAAATAACACTGGACTTAAGGTAAAAAGGACAAAAAGCAGTGCTTTAACTTTCTCCCAGCTATTCTGAGTCTTTACAAAGTATAAAAAGAGGCTTTTATATCAATGTGGTCTATGCGTTTTATAAATAAATAAAATTATAGGCACATAAATAATTAGTGAAATTTGACATGTCTTTATATTTTCTCGACAGTATTACAGAAATGGATTATCATTGCTTGCTAAATAAAAGCTTTCTTTCTTTCTTTCTTTCTTTCTTTCTTTCTTTCTTTCTCTGTCTCCTTCCTTCCTTTCTTCCTTCCTTCCTTCTGATTTTGCTTGTCGGAAAGTCGCAAAAAGTGATCGCATGACCCTGGGACACTGCAACCATCCTAAATTTGAGCCAGTTGCCAAGCATCTGAATTTTCTCCACGTGACCATGGGGATGCTGCAACAGTTGTTAAGTGTGAAAAATGGTCGTAAGTCACTTTTTTCAGTGCCGTTGTAACTTCAAACAGTCACTAAACAAAGGGTTGTAAATCAAGGACCACCTGTACTTTGCCATTGTGTGGGGGAAACTGCTATGAAGTAGACGCCAGTTTGATAAACAACTCTAGGGTATGGCAAGTGGTTAAATGCATGGAGGCTTCGCACAGTGATCCTTTTTCCAGAAAACATAAAATCCTAGGCAGACCTAACTTACTTTATTGTAACATGAAGCAAGGCACCTCATGGGGTTCACATCAAATGCAGAGACTTCCCAGCACATGGGAACCAGAGGTTTCCATATATTTTTCTTGTAAGCCCAACTGGTTTTTGTATGCTCTGAGGGAGGAATATATATCTGCCGGTGGTGTCAATGCATCTGTTGGGGACAAACATTTTCCGAGGCGTGCGTGTCTCTGGGTGTGAGAGAGAGGGATGAGAAAAAGTAAGAAAAAACAAACAACTTTCCATCTCTTTTGACCAGTCCCATAGATGGAGAGGACCGGTGTGAGAACAGCTGTGCAACAGACGCACCTCCCCCCCCAGCCCCCAGCGCTGGTTTTATCTTTCCTCCCAAACGAGGATGGTTTCAATTAGAACCTGGCTCATTAAAAGCCGATAAAGACACAGTTAAAAGAAGGGAGGCAGAGTGCTATGAAATTAACCCAGCGATCACAGTGAGGGCGGTGATTCTCAAGTAACCCCTTCAAGGAACAGATGCTGCTACTTGAATTCACAAGCGGTGTGGGGGATTCGGCAACCCATTGGGAGTCTGGGGTCGGAAGATTTCACGCTGCTATAAATAGCCAGGCCCCTTTAGGCAAGTGGTGAGGAGTCAGCATTTGCATTTTTTCCCGCCTAGTTAAGTTATCATTCAGGGAAATGCGCCATCTCGAAAAGTAAGCATTGGAATTCAACAGAATATTTTACTTTCTGAATGCATTGCGGCCATTTTTTTGGCTGCCCTGATCTACCCTTCAAACCGAGACTCGATCTGGCTGAGAAACTGGATTTTTCTCCTGCCTCTCAAAGTTTGGGTAAACCAGAAAGATGGAGTGTAAGAAACACTCCCCCCACAACAACAAAAATTGACTCAAATTCTGCACAGCCAACAACCATTTCCAGGAGATTGGTAGAAGCAGGCCAGCAAATTTTGCAAAAAAAAAATAATAATTATCCAAATGTAAATATTTTGAGATATATTGCTTTTAAATACAGGTGGTCCTCGTGTTAGAACAGTTTATTTAATGATCATTTGAACTTACAACAGCACTGAGAAAAGTGACTTATGACTTTCACACTTACGATTGTTGCAGCATCCTCACATTAATGTGCTCAAAATTCGGACGTTTGGCAACTGGCTCATATTTATGACGGTCGCAGCATCCTGGGGTCCCCTTGTACAACCTTCTGATGAGCAAAGTGTTGAAGGAAAAGTCTTCATCAGGGTCCAATCCAAGCAGGGAATAAACTGCAACCTTCTTCCTAAAGCAGTTGCCATGTTGTTTATTCCCGGCTTGGACTGGACCCTGATGAAGATTTTTGTCGAAGGAAAAGTCTTCATCAAAAGTCACTGAGGAAGCCAGATTCACTTAATAACCATTTTACCAACTTAATAGCTGCTGGGATTCACTTAACAATTGTGACAAGAAAAGTCATAAAACAGGGCAAAATCCACTTAACGACTGTCTCACTTACCAACAGACATTTTGGGCTAAATAGTGATTGTAAGTCAAGGGTTACCTTTATGGAGGTTCTGTTTGTATTGGTCAAATAACAGGAAAGGATTTGATTACTGCTTGGATGGCAGCCCAAGAGGGATTCTCAGAGGCATAGGTTACACCGAGAAGATGAAAACACAACTTCACAATTTAAGATTGTGACCTTTAACATATATTAACATATATCTTGAAATTCAATGGTGAAAAAAGCAAGGTTCTACCATTTAGGCAAGAAAAACCAAATGTACAGGTATAGTATAGGCGGTACCTTGCTCAATAGTAGTAACTGTGAGAGGGATCTCGGAGTCCTAGTGGACAATCACTTAAATATGAGCCAGCAGTGTGCTGCAGCAGCCATAAAAGCCAACACAGTGCTAGGCTGCATTAACAGAGGGATAGAATCAAGATCACGTGAAGTGTTAGTACCACTTTACAATGCCTTGGTAAGGCCACACTTGGAATATACTGCATCCAGTTTTGGTCACCACGATGTAAAAAAGATGTTGAGACTCTAGAAAGAGTGCAGAGAAGAGCAACAAAGATGATTAGGGGACTGGAGGCTAAAGCATATAAGGAACGGTTGCTGGAATTGGGTATGTCTAGTTTAATGAAGAGAAGGAGGAGGAGTGACATGATAGCAGTGTTCCAATATCTAAGAGGCTGCCATAAAGAAAAGGGAGTCAAGCTATTCTCCAAAGCGCCTGAAGGCAGGACAAGAAGCAATGGATGGAAACTAATCCAGGAGAGAACCAACCTAGAATTAATGAGAAATTTCCTGACAATGAGGACAGTGGAACGACTTGCCTCCAGAAGCGGTGAATGCTCCAACACTGGAAGTTTTTAAGAAGAGATTGGACAGCCATTTGTCTGAAATGGTATAGGATTTCCTACTTGAACAGAGGGGTTGGACTAGAAGACCTCCAAGGTGCCTTCCAACTCTGTTATTCTATTCTATATGCCTCTGAGTACGAAATGCATATGGACAGAGATCAAGATGCCCGCAGTCAGAGTATGAGATACAAAAGTACAGAAAACAAGATTCACATGAATGGAAAACAAGATACCCAGGAGTGGGGAATGAGATACTTGTGGGTGGAGAACGTGATGTCTGTGGACAGAGAAACAAATGCACATGGATGGAGAACAAGATGGACAAAGGATGGAGAAAGGGATCCTGATAGACAAACAATCAGTTGTCCCTGGATTGAGAATGAGATGCCTTTGACCTACAGACAAGATTCTTACAGATGAAATACAAATTGCCTATGGATGGACAATGAGGTCCGCATGGAGATAGAACGAGAGGCACACGGATAAAGGCCAAGGATGGAAGACAGATACCCATGAATGGAGAACGAGATGCACATGAATGGAGAAAAGGGCAAGAATGTCTTAAATCCCAGCAAATTCATTTGCAGCAATATACTACTACTACTACTACTACTACTACTACTACTACTACTACTACTACTACTACTACTACTACTACTACTACTACTACTACTAATAATAATAATAATAATAATAATAATAATAATAATAATAATAATAATAATAATAATAATAATAATAATAATAATATATTTTAAGAAGGTATCTGGTTGACACCTAGGATGCTGGTAGCAACCCGTGTCAACCATCAGCGCCAGCCAATTTGAATGTTCAGTTGACTGAGGTTCATGTTTAATGAAATAAAAGATAATTAATAATAATAATAATAATAATAATAATAATAATAATAATAATAATAATAATAATAATAATAATAATAATAATAATAATAATAATAATAATAATAATAATAATAATAATAATGTTGGAGGTCATCTAGTCCAACCCCCTGCACAGGCAGGAAACCATATACCATTTCAGACAAATGGCTGTCCAATCTCTTCTTAAAGACTTCCAATGTTGGAGCATTCACAGCTTCTGGAGGCAGGTTATTAATTGTTCTCTTAAGAAGGCTTGGTTTTTCTGGCCTATCTGCCATGTCTCCTGGCTTGTCAGCTGCATCCATCATCTGTCACTTTTTGTGACTTTCTCTCAGGATTCAAGAGAAGCAGCACCGGCTGGGATGGTGGTAAGCACAAGCAATCATAGCAAAACCGTGATCAGATTCACACTTCTTCATGTTTTCTCCAGTTTCCCAGCTGGCATAACATTCTCAACTTGCTTGTTTAAAGTTTCTGTCCAACTGTTCTTTTCTCAGTGCAAATCCAAAATTGCAAGGCACAAATAAATGAATTGCTCCAAATGGCAAGATTTTTTTTTCCTTTAAAACAACTCTTTGTTTTCTCCCCATGTTAGTATAGGTAGCCCTTGATTTATGACAGCAGCTCCCAACCTTTTCTATATCCCGCATCCCTAGAACACTTCTGATATATTCTCGCACCCCTTACAAAAGTTCAAAATAACAGCAATGAATTATGCATATACACCATAATTTTGAAAACCCAAGTTTTTGCACCCCCTGGAATATCGTCTCGCACCCCTGGTTGGGAATCCTTATGACCTCAATTGAGCCAAAATTTCCGTAGTTAAGCAATATAATTTGTTAAAAGTGAGTTTTGCCCCATTTTATGATCTTTCCTGCCTCTTTCCTGTGAATCCAGTGTTGGGATTCAAATAATTTAACCACCGGTTTTCTGCCCTAATGACCGTTTTAAGTATAAAAAAACGATATACCGAAAGGTAGTTTATTATTTCATGCATTTAATACTTAGATAAGAACAAGACAAGAGGTACACAAAATTAGATTATAAGAAAGAGTTTTAAAATCTTAATGAAAAAATATTAAATAATACCTGACAAAAAAGAAATAATGCGTACGACAAACCTGTTTGTCATGGGAAAGTTGTCAGTTGTGAGCGTTCTTTCACAGATTCCGAAATGGGCGATAAGACACCCCTTGAAATCTATATTTCTATTGGTTCATTGTGTCTTAGCTTCCTATTGGTTTCACTGTTTGGGGAACACCAGCTCACTCATAATATCTCAGGGGAATTTAGGGCGTAACACCAAGCTGAAACAAATGACAGCTTGTCACCCCCTGGTTGTTTGGCACTTTTCCTCTTTACGTTATATGTTTGTTTACTGAAGAAACAAACGCGAGGGAATTAAAATGTAGTATTTCATCAAAGCTATAATGAGTTTTATGAAATGAATAAATAAATATTACCGTGTTTCCCTGAAAATAAGCCCTAACCCTAATCCATTATGGCTTATTTTGGGAGGAATGTCTTTTTTTTTTTCATCACAAGCCCAGATGAAACAGAAAAAAATGAAGGCATGATTTATGGTGTGGATGATTAGAAAAAGAAATAGATAATAGTAGTTCTCAACTTAGCACCATAACTGAGCCAAGAATTAATCAAAATTTTGTTGGTTGTTAAGTGGGTCATCCTATGATTTTATTGCCTTTTTTGCGGTGGATGCTATGCAAATGCTGTGGTCATTAAGCAAACTCATTTGCAATGGGTGTTTTTTGCTAGAAACCAAATTAAATGCATGTTTCCGCCAAAAATATTGTAAATCCGCAGTCACATGATCATTTACAGTCATAAACAGCTGTAAATGCAGGCCGGTTGCCATATGCCCAAAATAAGATCACACGACCATCTGGGGGGGGGGGAGATTTAGCCATGAGAACTTAGAATCTGGGTTGTAAGTACCTTAACAACAATAATAATAAAGTTGGAAGGGACCTTGGAGGTCATGTAGTTCACCCCCTGCTCAGGCAGGAACCCCTGTACCATTTCAGACAAATGGCTGTCCAGTCTCTTCTTAAAAATTTCCAGTGTTGGAGCATTCACCGCTTCTGGGGGTAAGTTGTTCCACTGATTAATTAATTAAACCCTTCTGGGGTTCTGTCATACGTTTGAATGATTGCTAACTGAGCGCTCATAACTTTGAAACCAGTAGCTAAGCGATTACTTCCATTGTAACTTTGAATGGTCTGTGAGTGACTCAATCGGTACAGGTCGAGGTCTACCTGTATAGAAAAAAATGATTGGCATGTTCTAAGCATAGAGCAAAAGGCACCTACTGTAAAGAAAATTGAAAGCTACCTCTTTATATTTTGTTTCTTTTTCCCACACTTTTGACTTTGTCCTTTTTTATTTCTTTTTATTTCCCCCTTCTAATTCTTTATTCTGTGTTAGTTTCTGCTATTTTTCCTTTTTTTTAAAAATACAAGTACAGGTAATCCTCAACTTAACGACCACGATTAAGTGAGAAATTTATTAAGTGGGTTTTGCCCCATTTTATGACTTTTCTTGCCACATTTGTTAAGCGAATCACTGCAGTTTTAAGTTAGTAACCTGGTTGTTAAGTGAATCCCCATTGCCTTTCCTTGTCAGAAGGTCGCAAAAGGGGTTCACCCCTGGACATTGTCATAAATGTGAGTCAGTTGTCAAGCATCCGAATGCAAATCACACGACGATGGGGATAATGCAAGGGTCATAAGTATGAAAAATGAAAGCTAGAATTAAATTGAAAATGTTACAAGAAGCTAAGGGAAATGGAGGTTTTGGCTTGCCAGAATGGGTTTTATATTGTCAAGCGTCAATGCTAACATGGGTAAAAGAATGGATAACTCTTAGAAATAAAAGATTGCTGTACTTGGAGGGACATGACCTACAACTTGGTTGGCATGCTTTTTTATGGTATGGAAAAAATAAAATACATAAATACTTCCAGAACCACTATATTAGAAATGCACTATTATTAACACGGGCAAAAATAAAATGTAAGATTTGTTTGAAAATTCCAGGATGGCTCTCAACAATGGAAGCATTTGTACATCCAAATCTAGTCAGTCTCGATAAAATATGGATATATAAAGATATTCTAAATTCTGAAGGGAACTTAAAATCTGGACAAGGGATGGAAAATCAGAGCATCGATTTAACATGGTGGTAACATTTACAATTGCGAGTGAGATATGATAAAGATATTAAACAGTATGGATTTTACAAAGAGCAGACTATGTTTGACCAGACATTACTAACTTCCGACGAAAAGTTAATTTTAAAAATGTACAATTTCTTATTAAATCTCAAAATGGAAGATGAACAGGTAAAAGAAACAATGATAATATGGGAAAAGAATTTTGGATATAATATAGACTTAGAGAAGTGGCAAAGTTTGTGGGAAAGAAACTATAAATTGACAATGTCAGCCTCCTATAAAGAAAACCTATACAAAATGTTTTATAGATGGCACTTGCCACCAACAAGATTAGCAAAAATGTTTAAAAATATGTCAGAGAAATGTTGGAAATGTAAGCATAAACCACGTACTTATTATCATATGTGGTGGACATGTGTTAAAGCAAAGAGATATTGGACAACAATTCACACTTTGTTAGAAAAAGTGTTAGAGAAACACATAGACTATAAACCCGATTTTTTTTTACTAGGTATAATGCCAGAAAAACTTGATAAGCAAAGTACATATTTGATTTTACATGTGATAACAGTGGCAAGAATTATATTTACATAATACTGGAAGAACGAAGAAACACCAGCAGAAGAAGAAATAATTAAAAAAATACTAGACTGTGCAGAAATGGACAGATTTACTTTAAGGTTGAAAGAAAAAGAAGAAACAGAACATTTTCAAACTTGGGACCTATTTTATCAATGGTTAGAGAAAAGATTTAGGGATTAGGAATTTAATTTGTATTAGTGAATAAGATACTCAGACAACATGTTTTGTTGAAATAATCAATAAAATTTTATTTAAAAAAGTGTGGAAAATGGTCATAAGTCACTTTTTTCAGTGCCGGTTTAACTTCAAATGGTCACTAAATGAACTGTTGTAAGTTGAGGACTACCTGTATGCGAAAAAAGTTATTGGTGACCTTAAATAAGATAGGCCAGTATTTTCATTGCTCCCTTTCTCATCCGCTCCAATGTTTTACCAGCCTGAAGCTGGAAAAATAGCCTTCTTAATTTATAATGAAGGGACCTTGCAACTTTCGGCATCTTGTTTTTACCAAATGCAATTCTTTAAACTCTATTCTTGTTCCCTGCCTTAGACATCACATACAATAATCCCCAGCCAGTTTGTTGTCTCAGGATTATAAAGTTTGAGATTCCCCCAAAAGGCAAGGTTGGGGAATCCTGGGAAAAGATTTTCTCAGATTGTTGCAAGTGTGAAAACTTGGTCGTTTTGCTGGTAGGTTTTCAAGGAAATTGGAAAAAGTACTGAACAATTTTTTTTTCTAATTAACCCTACCATTGTCTGATAAGACATTTCTAAGATTTATAAACTGTTGCTACACGAGGCATATTGGAAAAGCAATACACATCTTTCTTTGAATCAATAGTGTTTAAAAATGGGGGAAACGGCTTTGATAAAAAATTAACAGGACCGTAAAAAAATGTTGAGGACTTCTCTGTTAAAGAGTCTTTTATTCAAACGTGAACTCCATTTGCTAAGCCACTTTCATTAATATTTCTTATAGATATAGGAAGTCCTCAACTTACAATCTTTCCTTTGGCAACCATTGGAAATTATAATGGCATTGAAATGATGATTTACAACTGGTCCTCACACTTACGACCACTTCAGCATCCCCTATTGTTATGTGATAAAAAAATTGGGTTCTTGTCAGCAGGCATGTATTAATGACGGCGTCCTGGGGTCATATGATCTCCCTGTGTGACCTTCCCAGCTGGCTTCCATGTAACAACCACGTGATTCGTTTTAACAACTGCACTGATTTGCTTAACAACCATGGCAAAATAGGTGTTAAATTTGCACATAACTGCATGGCTCAACAATGGAAATTTTAGTCCCAACTGTGGTTGTATATTGAGGATTACGGTATTCTGGACAGAAATACTAAATACGGATGTTAAACATTTTGGTATTTCTCTTAAGAGCACAGATACCTGCTCAAAATTTTATTTACTGGCTGTGCAGTTTTGCTGCTCTTTCTTCCTTGAGTAAACTGATTTTTTTTATTTTTGGTATTTCTTTCAGGAAAAAAGATTCAATAAAATACACACACACACACACACACACACACACACACATATATATTCAACTCTGGATGAAAAAGTCAAATAATCTAACCCTGCTTAAAACCTGACATCCTAAATTGTATAGATACTCTTCTGACCACAGTTGAGCCCAAAATTTATGCTGCCAAGTGAGACATTGAACCGAATACAATTCCTTTTCTCTTCTTTCAGGTTTCCCAGACTCCACCTTCCTCTGGATATCAATTATTCCTCCAGTGGAGAACACTTCAGCCCCTGATAACAGATGTGATTAGCATGGTGCTTGTCCAGCAATGTGTAGGAGGCCAACAATATAAAGTCGCAGGTTTTGTGAGAATTTGGGGCTGTGCCTGACATTTGTATGGCGCAAACATAAATCAGGAGAATTTGGGACCAGGAACTCTTCTCAACTCCCACAGTTCAGAGCCAAAGAAGCTGGCCAGGGTCTACTGCTCCCCCCCCCCCTCCAGCTTCCTTTTCCTGCCTTAACACTGAATAAAGAATTTCCTTTCCTCTGAAAAAGAACAGCCCAACCGAATATTTATTTCACTTGCTGGTGGTTTTGCACTAAGTCCACGGATGCTCAAGGTTGCTGGAATACTTGGGGTTATTCAAATGGGTGGGAAAGGCCACACTTGTGTCACGGCGGTGTCTCCGTGGGCATTTTGCAGTCCAAGCCATACAGGTTGTCCTCAACATACGACCACAATTGAGCCCAACATTTCTGTTGCTAAGAGAGACATATGCAAAGCGAATTTTGCCCCATTTTACGACCTTTCTTGCCACAGTTTATTAAACGAATCACTGCAGTTGTCAACTTAGTAACACGGTTGTTAAGTGAATCTGGCTTCCCCATTGACTTGTCAGAAAGTCTCAAAAGGGGATCAGCTGACCCCGGGACACTGCGACTGTCATAAATGTGACTCAATGGCCAAGTATCTGAATTGTGACCATGGAAATGCCACAATGGTTGTGTGGCAAACAGTCATAAGTCACTATTTTCAGTGCCGCTGTAACTTTGAATGTCACTAAATGAATGGTTGTAAGCTGAGGACTACCTGTACAGGATCCTAAAAGAATGTTTGTGATTGTTGACTTTGCTTGTCAGAACGTCACAAAAGGGGATTACATGATCCTGGGACACTATGGCCATCATAAATATGACTCGGTGGCCAAGCATCCGAATTTGAATCAAATGACCTTGGGGAAGCTGCAGTGGTCCTTAGTGTGAAAAACGGTCATAAGTCACTTATTTCAATGATGTTGTAACTTGGAACAGCCACTAAATGAAGTGTAAGTCGAGGACTACCCGTAATGGTTGCAGCATCCTGGGATCATGTGACCCCCATTTGCGATCTTCCCAGCTGGCGTCCGAAAGGCAAAGTCAATGAGGGATGTTAGATTCGCTTAACAACTGTGTGATTTACTTAACAACCGTGGTTATTCCCTTAATGACCGTAGCAGTAAAGATTGTAAAATTGGCGTGCCTCATTTAACGACTTGCCTTACTTAGTGATTGAAGTTTGGTCCCAACTGTGTTTGTAAATCGAGGATCACCTGTAATGCAACCGTTTTAATGGAATTCATTCAGTGCATGAATCAACCCCCATATATCTCTGCAATGGGCCCAGTTATCGCACTTCAAATCTTATTTTCCCAGATCTCTGCCCATTTATAGGTAGTCCTCGACTTACAACGATTCGTTTAGTGTCTGTCTGAAGTTACACCGGCATTGGAAAAACTGACTTACGACTGTTTTTCCACATGACTGTTGCACCATCCCAGTAGTCACGTGATCAAAATTCAAGCACTTGGCAACTGGCATGTATTTATGATGGGCGCGCTGTCCCGGGGTCATGTGGTCAGACCGTGAGAGACCTGGTGGTGCAGTGGTTGAATGCAACATTGCAGGCTGATTCTGCCCACTGCCAGCAGTTCCTGTATTTGAGGGGCTGCCACAAAGACGAGAGGGTCACGTTATTCACCAAAGCACCAGAGGGCAGGACAAGAAACAATGGATGGAAACTGATCAAGGAGAGAAGCAACCTGGAATTAAGGAGAAACTTCCTGATAGTGAGGACAATTAACCAGTGGAACACTTTGCCTCCAGAAATCGTGGGCGCTCCATCACTGGAGGTTTTTAAAAAGAGGCTGGACAGTCAGTTGTCTGAGATGGTATAGGTTCTCCTGCTTGAGCAGGGGGCTGGACTAGAAGACCTCCAAGGTCCCTTCCAGCTCTATTCTATTCTATTGCCATTTCTCTCTCTCTCTCTCTCTCTCTCTCTCTCTCTATCTCTCTATCTCTCTATCTCTCTATCTCTCTATCTCTCTATCTCTCTATCTCTCTATCTATCTATCTATCTATCTATCTATCTGAATGAACCCAGATTGTTGCGGGGCAACAGGCTGACTCTATAAACTGCTTAGAGAGGGCTGTAAAGCACTGTGAAGCGGTATATAGGTGCTATTGCTATTGTTATCACCATTTGTAACGTTCCCAGCCAGCTTCCAACAAGCAAAGTCAATGAGAGAAGCCCGATTCGCTTAATGACTGCATGATTCACTTAAGAACTGTGGTGATTCATTTAACAACTGTGGCAGAAAAGGTTGTAAGAAGGGGCAAAACCTAACAACTGCCTTGCTTAGCAATGCAAATTTTGGGCTCCGCTGTGGTCCTACGTCAAGGACTACCTGCACTCAAAAGAGCAAAGCCCTTTCTTGACAAGGGAGAATGGTGCATCATAACCCAAACCATCAGAGACACAACAACAGGAAACAGCTGCAAAAAAAAAATGCAAAGCTCTTCATTTTAGCATCTATCCAAAACAAAACAAAATTATTTCCCTCCCCTCTCTTCAGCCTCTTTGCTAGCAATCCTAAAGAATAGAATAGAATAGAATAGAATAGAATAGAATAGAATAGAATAGAATAGAATAGAATAGAATAGAATAGAATAGAATAGAATAGAATAGAATTAGAATTGAATTAGAATAGAGCTGGAAGGGACCTTGGAGATCTTCTAGTCCAGCCCCTTGCTCAAGCAGGGGAACCTATACCATCTCAGACAAGTGACTGTCTAACCCCTTCTTAAAAATCTCCAGTGATGGAGTGCCCACGATTTCTGGAGGCACAGTGTTCCACTGGTTAATTGTCCTCACTGTTAGGAAGTTTCTCCTTAATTCCAGGTTGCTTCTTTCTTTGATCAGTTTCCAACCATTGTTTCTTGTCCTGCTCTGTGGTGCTTTGGAGAATAACGAGACCCCCTCTTCTTTGTGGCAGCCCCTCAAATAGTGGAACACTGCTATCTTGTCTCCCCTATTTCTTCTTTTCTTTAGACTAGCTAGCCAAACCCAAGTCCTGCAGCCGTTCTTAGTATGTTTTAGTCTCCAGGCCTTTGATCATCTTAGTTGCTCTTTTCTGAATTTTTTCCCAAACTCTCAACATCTTTTTTGTGATATGGTGACCAAAATTGGCTGCACTATTCCAGGTGTGGTCTCACTAGGGTTTTATAAAGCGGTACTAATACCTCGCGTGATCTTGATTCTATGCCTCTGTTTATACAACCCAGGATTGTATTAGCTTTTTTGGCTGCTGCTGCACACTGCTGGCTCATAGTCAATTGATCGTCCACTAGGACTCCAAAGTCCCTCTCACAGTTACTGTTTTTGAGCCAGGTCTTGCCCAATCTGTACAACCAAGACATGATTTTTTTTCTCCAAAAAACAAAATTGCACACTTTTAAACCAACGCTGTGGAATTCCAATGTCGGAGTTTGAAAAAGGAAGGGCTGCAGAAGTGATAGGTCCACTCTCTCCTCTGGTGCCCATGGTGGAAAAATCCTTCCTTACCCCTTGATCAGTGGCTTCTGCCTCCGTGGCCTTTGAAAGCTTAAGCAAACGGTTGCATTCCCAAGTGACGCAAAGGCAAAGTTGACTTTTTCGGTGGCTCCAGTTGTATGCATAACACCCTTGTACTTTCAAACCGATGGCCATTTCTGTCAACACAGCAATTGTGTTGAGGAAGTTCTAGGATGGTATTAGCTGATATGTGCACACATGCACGCACACACACTCTGCACACACGCACAAACACACGCACAAACACACACACACACACAAAGGCAATCCTTTGCCCAATAAATACAGCTTCTGAGGGATCTAGGTTTAGTTCACACAGATCCATGTTTTTCAACCTTCGCACTCCCAGACTTCAACTCCCAGAATTCCCCAGCCAGCCAAGTTTTAGTTCTGAATTATATGGATTATTATTCAAATCATATTCAAAATTATTTTAGGATGATATTATTACGCTAGTAGCATTTATTCATATTTCTAATATAAATAAGAACCTTGAATGTTAATATTCCATATTAGGCAAGATGGGCAACATATAAATTTAATAATAAATAAAATAAACATGTATAGTTGAATATTATGAAATATTCAAAAAGATGTGATCGAGGGGTTATTATTGGAAATAGGAAATCTACAATCTGGTTGTATTGTATCTAGGATTTTAAACCCACTCCCTTCTCTCTTTGTTTAAACTGTTGGCTTATGTTTAAAGGGATCATCCACTAGGATTCCAAGGTCCCTCTAAGAGTTACTGTTTTTGAGCCAGGTTTATCCTAAGCTGCAGTTGTACTTTTGGTTTTTCCTGCCTAGGTGTAAAACCTTAAATTAAAATTCCCCAGCCCCAACCCTTCAAATGTTGTCAGAAGCTATCATTTCGAACAGACAGGGGAAATTATACATACCCATCATCATGCAGGTAATCCTTGATTTAGGATCGCAGCTGGGACCAGAATTTACATCGCTAAACAAAGTGGTTGTTAAGTGAATCACGCCCAATTTTACAACTTTTTTTTGCCACAGTTGTTGAACAAATCACTGCAGTTGTTAAGCAAATCTGGCTTCCCCCATTAACTTTGCTTGTCAGAAATAGCCTAGGAAGACTATAAATGGCGATCATGTGACCGTAAGTACATGCCAAGCACCCAAACGTTGATCACATGACTGGGGGGATGTCGTGACAGTCATAAGTGTTAGGACTGATTGTAAGCTCCCTTTTTTCAGTGTCGTTGTAACTTCAGATAAGTGGTTGTACATTGAGACCCTCCTGTATCTGACAGGTTTCACTAAAGGAAAAGGTTCCCCAAGGGTGACAGGCTTCTGTTAATTAATTTACAAAGACACTCTGAATAAAATCCAGCATATTTAGGAACAGCCCAAAGGGAGGAAGGAGTAGTAATGAGGACAGACTATCCAGAGGTTCAATGCAGCTGCTTTTCAGTAATTAACAGCTGAGGCCAAAAATGACACTGAATGTCCTTTCTTTTCAACTTCTTGGTATAAAAATAAAATATACTGTGGGATAATTATGTTCCTATCAAATCCTTAATAATTTTGCCTAAATCATTAATAGTTAATCTATTACAACAAGGAAAAATTAAAACATATGAAGTACGATTGCAGGAACTGGGTATGGCCAGTCTAGAGAAAAGAGGACTAGGGGTGACATGATAGCAGTATTCCAGTATTTGAGGGGCTGCCACAAAGAAGAGGGGGTCAACCTATTCTCCAAAGCACCAGAGGGAAGGACAAGAAGCAACGGATGGAAACTACGGTAATCAAGGAAAGAAGCAACCTGGAATTAAGGAGAAACTTCCTAACAGTGAGAACAATTAACCAGGGGAACAGCTAGCCTTCAGAAGTTGTGGGTGCTTCATCACTGGAGGTTTTTAAGAAGAGACTGGACAGCCATTTGTCTGAAATGGTAGGGTCTCCTGCTTGAGCAGGGGGTTGGACTAGAAGACCTCCAAGGTCCCTTCCAGCTCTATTCTGATTGAGGTATTGATTAAATTCTGGGAGTTGAAATCCACCTATCTTAAAGTTGCCAAGTTTGAGAAACACTGCGCTAGCAGAATGGAAGTAGAACAAGGAAAAGAAGGCCAAGAGGATAGAGTAGCAAAGGCGACCCACAAATGCTTTTTCGAAATGGTTGGAGATCAAGTTAATTTGCAAGACCTCTCAATTACTCATTTCATTTTCTGGCAGGTGGCAGAGCTAAAAATAACTAACTTGACCTTCTGCAGGAAGTTATGGTGGAGAAATGCAAAAGAGAGTTCCAGGTTGGTAGAAACGTAGCTTCAAAACTGTGTCTGTCCCACCGGCCTCTCTTTTTATAGTTCTGCAGAGAAACAGGCAGCCTTGACCTCTGAGGACATTTAAAAGGCAAATTAATGAACTTCAAGACTCTTGTTGATTCTCCCAAAGGAGAAGTTAACTCAACAGGCGCACAAAATCAAGAAACACACCAGGCTGGAGTTTGAAGCCACTTGGGGTCCCAGATACGGCTGCAAGGAAGATGAGATCAACTATAAAAGATCAGTTTTTCCAAGTCAGCAGTAGCTGTGGCTTATGGATCCTGAAGGTCTGCCCCTTCATTGGTATTATAGAGGTAGTCCTTGACTTACAAGTATTCATTTAGTGACTATTCAAAGTTACAGTGGTACTGAAAAAAGTGACTTATGACCATTTTTCACATTTATGACCATGATCAAAACGTGGAATGTAATTGGTTCATATTTTTGATGGTTGCAATGTCTCAGAGTTGTAGGATCCCGTTACTAACAACTGCAGTGATTCACTTTTGTGACTTTCTGAAGTGCAAAGTGGGAAGCCAGAGTCACTTAACGACTGTGTTATTAACTTAACAACTGCAGTGATTTACTTGACAACTGTGGCAAGAAAGGTCATAAAATGGGGCAAAGCTCACTTAACAACTCTTGCTTAGCAAATGTTGGGCTTAATTGTTGTCGTAAGTTGAGAACTACATGTATGACCTTGAAACCTAGACACTAAAGAAGAGCAAGAGATAGGCCTTCGGAAATTGAATCTTCATAAATACTCAGTTGATCAGTTTTAGATCCAACGTTGTCCCTCCAGGCAACCTTCAGCTAAGAGAAACACCCACATTTTGGGCAACTGATTTGAAGGGATGATTGTTTAAAAGAAAAATGAAAAAGTTGATTGAGCAAAAGAATACATTGATTCAGCTGGATGGGCAGGATCAGAGAGATTAAAGGAATTGCCTTGAAAGGCCTTCAGGTTAAGCTGAGAAGTATGTACCATCTTCTTGAACTTGAACACTGGGCGCTATCTAACAAAATGAAATTCAAGGGTGAAAAAAGTAAGGTTCTACATTTAGGCAAGAAAAACCAAATGTACAGGTATAGTATAGGGGGTACCTTGCTCAATAGTAGTAACTATGCGAGAGGGATCTCGGAGTCCTAGTGGACAATCCCTTAAATATGAGCCAGCTGTGTGCTGCAACTGCCAAAAAATCCAACACAGTGCTAGGCTGCATTAACAGAGGGATAGAATCAAGATCACGTGAAGTATTAATGCCACTTTACAATGCCTTGGTAAGGCCACACTTGGAATACTGCATCCAGTTTTGGTCACCACGATGTAAAAAAGATGTTGAGACTCTAGAAAGAGTGCAGAGAAGAGCAACAAAGATGATTAGGGGACTGGAGGCTAAAGCATATAAGGAACGGTTGCTGGAATTGGGTATGTCTAGTTTAATGAAGAGAAGGACGAGGGGGGACATGATAGCAGTCTTCCAGTATCTCAGGGGCTGCCCCAAAGAAGAGGGAGTCAAGCTATTCTCCAAAGCACCTGAAGGCAGGACAAGAAGCAACGGATGGAGAAACTAATCAAGGAGAGAAGCAACTTAGAACGAAGGAGAAACTTCCTGACAGTTAGAACAATTAACCAGTGGAACAACCTGCCTCCAGAAGCGGTGAATGCTCCAACACTGGAAGTTTTTAAGAAGAGACTGGACAGCCATTTGTCCGAAATGGTATAGGGTTTCCTGCCTGAGCAGGGGGTTGGACTAGATGACCTCCAAGGTCCCTTCCAACTTTATTATTATTATTCTAGTTAATTAGTTCTAATTAACAGTAATTAATATTTTTAATTATTATAATTATTAATACTAGACTAACAACCATGCAGTAAACAATACCCCAATCAAAGAACTATCAATTCAGACAAACAAGCTAATAGTAAACAACAGCCTAACCAAGGAACCAACAACACTGACAGACAATCCTCTTGTATTTAAGCAGAGAGCAAAGCCCACTCCCTTCTAGCACTGATGATGTTACCCAGTTGGGTAATTAAATGTCTGCAAGAAAAGAATGAAGCTCAGAGAGTAGCAAGGACCCCACAGTTCAACCCTGAGCTACAAATATTCTCTTCTATAGTTATCTTCTTACATCTCAAAGGCTTGGAAACATTTACAAGCAGTCCTTGACTTAGGACCACAGCTGCTGCTAAGAAAGTTGTTAAGTGAGTATTGCCAATTTTATGATTTTTCTTACCATAGTTGTTAAGTGAATCACTGCACTTGTTGAGTTAGTAACATGGTTGTTAAGAGAATCTGGTTTCCCCCGTCGATTCTGCTTGTCAGAAGGT
The DNA here is from genome assembly GCA_023970755.1 of Azemiops feae. Lineage (NCBI taxonomy): Eukaryota > Metazoa > Chordata > Lepidosauria > Squamata > Viperidae > Azemiops > Azemiops feae. The sequence continues at coordinate 140,590 of JALGBA010001959.1, forward strand.
CACAAAAGGTGGATCACATGACCTCAGGACCCTGCAACCGTCATTAATATGGTTCAGTTGCCAAGCGTCTGAATTTAAGTTTTGTGACCCTGGGGATGCTGCAACGGTCGTAAGTGTGAAAAACTGTCATGAGTCACTTTTTATAGTACCGTTGTAACTTCAAACAGTCACTAAATGAAACCTTTGGAAGTTGGGAACCGTCTGTAATGTCATCGGCAGAATCCACCACAGCAGCAATGGGTGCACCTGAAGGATCAAATTGGGGACAGGTCTTCCTCGAAAAAATACACCTTTTGGGTTGCAAAGAGTCAGTCTGGACTTGATGATACATAATCAATAGAATCCTTCAACTGAAAGACTGAAGAACCTTTAATCTGATGGCCTCTTTATTGGCAATTATTTACACCTGGCTGCCCATGAGTAGCAGGTGCTCCAAAATTTCTATTCTGGCTCCAAGCTGCTGCAGTTTTGTTCCTGGCAGGAAGAGGCGGTGAGAGAGGGAGGATGGATAGATTTTTGAACTCCTGCTTTCAATTTCACTGAACAGCTCAGTTAGCAGAAAGTCAGGTTGCAGGTTGCACACGTGGGATCTCTCAGAAACTAACGTGTCCTTACTTTTGACACATGATAATATGGGGAATAAGCGGTGCGGTGGTTCCGATGCTGGGCTTGTCAGCTGGAAATATAGCAACCCAGGTTTGAAAGTCGAGTGCCACCCGACAGGATGAGTTCCCGTCCTAGCCCTAGCTTCTTCCAACCTAGCAGTTCAAAAGCATGCAAAGGCGAGTAGCTAAATAGGTACCATTTCGATGGGAAGGTAATAGCGTTCTGTGATGTCATGCTGGCCACATGATGGCAGAAATGTCTTTGGACCACATAGGCTCAATGGTTCTGATATGGAGATGAGCATCAGCCACATTACCACCTGCCACGCTCATGAGTTCATCAAAGCCTGGCACTCCACAAGCCTTTCCATCAACAGACACATCGACCTACAAGCAGCCTACGAACACCGCAGAATCTAAATCAACTTCCAATTAACCAGTGGAACAACCTGCCTCCAGAAGCTGTGAATGCTCCAACACTGGAAGCCTTTAAGAAGAGACTGGACAGCCATTTGTCTGAAATGGTATAGGGTTTCCTGCCTGAGCAGGGGGTTGGACTAGATGACCTCCAAGGTCCCTTCCAACTTTATTATTATTATTATTATTATTATTGATCATCGCACAGTCAGCCAGATGTTCAGACTGGACTTGGCATTTTTGTCTACCTATCGAGTCCTTACCAAGGACCTGGGATAGGCAGATGTGGATGTTTGATGGTATTACAGATATCGTCGCAGGATGGAAGCAGTTCCTAGTAAGGCCGCCTTTTGCAATTGACTAATGGCGAATTTGTCAATGCCAATGGTGTTCAAGTGGTGCTCCAGTTGTTTTGGGATTGCACCCAAGGCGCCTATTACTATTGGTACTACCCTTGCTTGCCTTTGCCACAGTCTTTCTATTTCTATTTATAGGTCTTTGTATTTTGTTATCTTCTCCAGTTCTTTCTCCTCTGTTCTGCTGTCTCCAGGCACTGCCACGTCCACTACCCAGACTTTTTTTGTCTTTCCCTAAACTCCGCTGAAGATGTTACCTCGCCTGGTAACGAAACGTTTGGAAACCAGCCCTCAAGCTAGAGAATGAACCTTCACGCTCACTATTGGTAGAAAAAAATATCTAAAGTTACCTCAGTGCAAAATTGCCCTTCCTCAACAGGGTGCCCGCTAGAATTGCTGCATGCGCAGTTCCAGGGGCCTCCAAAATTCATGGTTAAAGGCACCATATTACCAAAGATTATTGTGTGCACAGGGTTTCTTTCATGAGCAGAGGGTTGGACTACTAGAAGACCTCCAAGGTCCTTTCCAACTCTGTTATTCTGTGTCTGGATCAACAACAAATGGGTCTCTTGGGATCTAGAGGAATTCAAAGTCCTCAGTTTGCAAGCATTCATTTAGTCAAGGTTACAACGGCCCTGAAAAAAGTGCCTAGTGATTGTTTTTCAACTTAGGGCTGTTGTAGCATTCCCACAGTCATGGTATCAAAATTTGGATGCTTAGCAGCTGACATGTATTTATGACGGTTGTCGTATCCCAGAGTCACGTGATCACTTTTTGAGGCCCGCTGACAAGTCAATGGGGAAACCAGATTCACTTAACATCCGTGTTACTAACTTGACAACTGCAGTGATTCACTTAACGACTGTGGCAAGAAAGGTCGTAAAATGGGGCAAAAGCTCACTTAACAACTGCCTTGTTTAGCAATATTTGGGATTCAGTTGTGATCATAATTTGAGGACTAGCTGTGCAACCCTCTAGGAAACTGTTTAACACTCCCCCCCCCACCTTGTCTTAAACCCCAAATAAGTTACCCCTTTTCTGATGCCGCTCTTAGTCCCAGAAGGAAAGACGGTCAGAGAAGATGTTGGGAGAAGAAGACATCTGGAGAAGACTGTCGACTGAATTTTGGCACTTGGCAACTAGGCTGCATTTATATATGCAGCATCTGCACATATTATGACAGTTTTTCAGAAAAAAGAAAAAGCTTTTACTTCTGTTTTTTTGGCAAAAACCACACTCAGAGCAAACCATTGGTTCACTAAACGACTGCGGCGTTTGCTTAACAAATGCCACAAAAAGTCAAGACATTTTATGATCACCACGACTTATGGCTGTGATGGGGAGGCTCCACTACATATATTGAGGACTATATATTGTATTTACACATTGACAGGTTGAGAGAGTTCTTGTAGAAGCACCAGCTGGTCAGCCTTTGTTCCTTAACAGCTCAAGGAATCCACCTTTTTCTTTTGTGTTCACACATCCCTTCTCCTGCTTTGCAAAAAGGGAAGAGTCTGGACAGGGGTGTTACCCTACATTTGTGTGCTCCACAGGGTGGCAACCTGCCAACGTTCTCAGAGCTCCTAATGTTGGGGAGCTGCCAGCCCTGCTTTTCAGCTCCTTTATCTAACTTTCCCAGTATGCTCTGCTAGGTTCCCAGGCACTGAGAGACAGAATGAGCCAAGAAATTTTTGCAATTCGGACAGAGACCAACTCTTCAGCACGAGTCAGTGATATTTTGTCATTATTGCCTGTAACAACCAGTCCCCATCCACCAAAGTGCCCCTGGCACGGCTGGCAATTGCAAAACCGCAAAAATCGCAGCTGCTGCATCGGTGATCCACAGGTTCTCATCTTATACAAAAACTGCCGCTTTGCTTTTATCTGGGAAACTACAAGTAGAGGTCTTCAGTTACAACAGTTCATTTAGTGAACATTCAAAGTCACAACGGCACTGAAAAATGTGACTTATGACCGTTTTTCACACTTATCTTTGCAGCATCCCCATGATCACGGGATCAAAATTGGCAACTGGTTCACATTTATGATCTTTGCAGTGTCCCACATTTATGACCTTTGCATGTGATCCCCTATTGCGACCTCACAAGTAAAGTCAATGGGGAAGCCAGATTCACTTAACAACCAGGTTACAAACTTATCAGCTGCAGTGATTCACTTAACAACTCTTGTTAAACAAGAATCACACGAGCATGACTGTTCTGTCGGCTTCCCCACTGATTTTATTTATTGGAAACCCAACTTGCAAATGGCGATTGTGTGACCACAGGACACTGTAACTGTTGTAAATGCACAACGGTTGCCAAGCACCCAGATCACCATCATGTGACCGTGGAGACACCGCAATGGTTGTAAGTGTGAGGGCTGGTCATAAGTTCTTCTTCTTCTTTTTTTTTTTTTGCAATTTCAAAGGGACACTAAATGAATGATCGTTAAGCAAGGATTACTTATAGTCCTTAAGCATTTCAGTGGTACCTTAGTACTTTACAAGACTGTATCTAAATGCAACTTGTGTTGAAATAGTCTTTGCTCTTAAAAAATACTCCAAAAGGCCCTGAGTTATTTCCGTTTTCAAAACAGTCATTTAGAAACCACACAAATTTCATTTTCGGGACCAACTGCTGAACTAGGAATGCATCAAACAGAAACTCAAGTCCTGCTGAAATTGCAACCATGGCCTCAAATGCAACTTCCTCTTCTCATTTCCTACCTCCATCCAAGAAATGCCGAGTCTGGAATTACATTCAGACGTGCTTCAATCAATCAGAATAGAGCTGGAAGGGACCTTGGAGGTTTTCTGTTCCAACCCTCTATTCAAGCAGGAGACCCTATATACAATTTGAGACAAATGGCTGTCCAGACTCTTCTTAAAAACCTCCAGTGACGAAGCACCCACAACTTCTGGAGGCAAGTCGTTCCACTGATTAATTGTCCTCACTGTTAGGAAGTTTCTCCTTAATTCCAGGTTGCTTCTCTCCTTGATTAGTTTCCATCTGTTGCTGTTTATCCTGCCTTCTGGTGCTTTGGAAAATAGGCTGACCCCCTCCTCCTTATGGCAGCCCCTTAGATATTGGAAGACTGCTATCATGGTCATACCCAATACTTGCATTCTTCATATGTTTTAATCTCCAGGCCTTTAATCATCCTAGTTACTCTTCTCTGCACTTTTCCCAAGGTCTCAACATCTTTTTTGTAATGTGGTGACCAAAACTGGATGCAGCATTTCAGATGTGAGCTTACTAAGGTTTTATAAAGTGGTACTAATATGTGATCTTGATTCTGTATCTCTGTTTATACAACCAACGATTGTATTAACTTTTTCTCTGCTGCCGCATTTCACTGCTGGTTCATGGTTAAGTGATCGTCCATTAGGACTCCAAGGTCCCACTCACAGTTACTGTTTTTGAGCCAGGTTTCGCTTAATCTGTACTAAGTGTAAAATCTTGCTTTTCTCCACATTAAATTTCATGTTGTTGGATAGGGTCCATTGTTCAAGTCTGTCAAGATCTTTTTGGATCCTGAGCTTGTCTTCTGGGGTGTTGGCTACTCCTGCCAGCTTAGTGTCATCTGCAAATTTGATGAGTTCCCCTTCTATTCCCTCATCTAAGTCATTAATGAAGATACAGAAGAGTACTGGGCCTAAGACAGAATCTTGTGGCACCTTACTTCCTTCCACTTAGATGTAGTACCATTCAGGACTACTCGTTGAGTTTGCTTGGTCAGCCAGTTACAAATCCATCTGGTGGTAATGCTGTCTCTATACCACATTTTTCTAGCTTACCAAGAAGTAGGTTGTGAACTACTTTGTCGAATGCCTTGCTGAAGTCTAAGTATACTATGTCCATAGCATTTTGCTAACACCTCAAAAACCAAGATCATGGTTGTCAGCAAACAACCCGTTAACTTACCACCAGTAAATTCAGAAGGAACACCACTAGAAAAAGTTGAAAGGATCACGCACCTCGGTTCTAATTTACATGAAAGCTGGGACATGACCACTGAAGTAAAGACAAGGATAGAGAAAGCTCGAACAGCATTCTTCAAAATGAAAAAAGTCTTCTGCAGTCACGACATAAGCCTAAGACTGAAAATCAGGCTTGTCAGATGCTATATTTTTTCTATCCTGCTCTATGGAGTAGAGAGTTGGTCTCTGACAGAAGGCCACCTGAAGAGACTAGAAGCATTTGAAATGTGGATTTACAGGCGGCTGTTATGTATAAGCTGGGCTGACAAGATCAGAAATGAGGAGGTGATAAGCCGCCTGGGAAAGCCAAGGGAAATCATCAAAACAATTAAAAAACGAAAGTTAGAATATTTCGAACATGTGATGCGACACCCAGAAAAATACGGCATACTCCATTTAATCCTCCAGGGAAAGATTGAAGGCAAACGAGGTCCAGGCAGAAGAAGAACATCGTGGCTTCAAAATCTAAGGGACTGGTTTGGACAAAACTCAGCAGCACTTTTTCGTGCGGCTGCTGATAAAAACAGGATCGCCAACATGATCGCCAACGTCCGACAACGGATATGGCAGAAGAAGAAGAAGCATTTTGCTGGTCTACTAATTTAGTCACTTTGTCAAAGAATGAAATAAGGTTTGGTTTGGTCATAAACCCCAATTTCCATAATGGACATGAAGCTGCAGAACTCTTTCTCCTCTCCCATGTCACTGTGGGATGTTCAGACACTTTTAGACCTACAGAGTCCTTGACTTACAACCATTCATTTAGTCACCACTTGAAGTTACAACATTTTTTCTCACTGAAAAAAGTGAGATTTCACTTAGGACCACTGCAGCATCCTCACGGTTGAGGGATCAAATTCATGTGCTTGGCAACTAGTGTGTATTTACGGTGGTTGTAGCATTCTAGGGTCCTGTGACCACCATTTGCGACTTTCCCAGTTGGTTCCTGACGAGCAAAGTCAATGGGGGAAACTCAATTCACTTAATGACTGTGTGATTCAATTAATTGCAGTGATTCACTTAATAACCATGACAAAAATGGTCCTATGTTTGGGTGTGACATACTGAAAACCACCTCGCTTAGCAATGGAAATTCTAATCCCAATTGAGACAATTGTTACAGCTGGATTCCATTGGTTATTGTACCCATATTTGCAAAGCTATAATACAGGCAGTCTTCGACTTACAACAGTTCATTTAGTAACCGTTTGAAGTTACAATGGCACTGAAAAAAGTGACTTCTGATGATTTTTCACACAACTGTTGCAGCATCCCCATGATCACATGATTAAAATTCAGATGCTTGGCAAGTGACTCATATTTATGACAGTTCCTGTTTCCCTGGTTCATATGATCACCTTTCGCAACCTACCGAGAAGTGAAGTCAAATGGGGAAGCCTGATTCACTTAACAACCATGTTACTAACTTAATAATTGCAGTGATTCACTTAACAACTGTTGCAAGGAAGGTTGTAAAACAGGGCAAAGCTCACTTAATAACTGTGTTGCTTAGCAATGGAAATTTTGGGCTCAATTGTGGTTGTAAGTTTACTCTTCCAGAGACCATACTGACTGTGTTGAAGTTACCAACTCCTGGAAAACAAGTCAAAAGTCCTGGAAGGCTATATTAGGCTGTTGTTGTAGTTGTTGTTGTTGTTGTTGTTGTTGTTATTATTATTCTCAGCAACAGAGGATGTGGTTTGATGTTTATTGATCCAGGGAAGTACCGTCACTCCATAATGATTTAGTATGTAGGTCACTTGGACAACAAAATTTGAAAACTAGGACTTAGGTTCTTTTATCTGAGGAAGATCAGACACTTGCCAGTTTCTTTAAAGAAACCACCGGTGTGTGATTCATTCACAAAATGGATCTGCTGCTTCTTGGCAAACTAAATTCCATTCACACCGAAGTACAAAGGCTGAACAAAACAGGATAATGCAAAGCACAAACCGAAATGAAGTTGAATGCCAGCCTGTTAATCAATTGCCCTTTGTTTGGATGGAGATCATTTTCTTTATGACGCAACAAGGTTATTGTGGCTGTTTAATGACCAGAGCCAATAGCTAATACTTAAAGATAAGCCAGCCAGACCTCAACTGTCAGAATCAGGAAAACTGCTAGTTATAAGAATAAGAATAAAAATAAGAACAGAGTTGGAAGGGACTTTGGAGATCTTCTAGTCCAACCTCCTGCTCAGGCAGGATACCCTATACCAGTTCAGACAAATGGCTGTATAGTTTGTTCTTGAAAGCCTCCAGTGATGGAGCACCCACAACTTCTGGAGGCAAGCCATTCCAATGATTAATTGTTCTCACTGTTGGGAAATTTCTCCTTAATTCTAGGTTGCTTCTCTCCTTGATTAATTTCCATCCGTTGCTTCTTTTTTCCTGGTGCTTTGGAGAATAGGTTGACCCCCCTCTTCTTTGGGGCAGCCACTAAGATATTGGAACACTGCTATCATGTCACTCCTAGTCCTTCTTTCCATTAAACTAGACATACCCAATTCCTGCAACCCGTTCTTTATATGTTTTAGCCTTCAGTCCCCTAATCATCTTTGTTGCTCTTCTCTGCGCTCTTTCTAGAGTCTCAACATCTTTTTTACTAGCTAGTAGCAAAGGTATACTGTTTGCTTCAATTTAGACAAATGACAAATAGATAACTTCCTTGTATTTCTAGGCATGCACCATGTAGGAGGTGTAGCTATGTTCAGCTATGCAGAACATCACAAGGAATCTGGAAGCATGCAGGTAGTCCTCGACTTACGACTGATCACTTAGAAGTTGCCATTTGAGGTTATGACTGACAATATGATTAACTGGCACTAGGCAATAAAGCCATATTTATAGCTATTTGCAGCATCTCGTGATCACGTGACTGCATTTTACAACCGTTTTGTCAAAAATTGGTATTTAATTCCAAACCCGATGGGTTAGCTTAATGATTGCTGTGTTTGCTTATCAACAGAGCCATTCATTTTACAGTCACCATGTTCACTTAACAACTGCCACAAAAAAGGTCTTAAATTGAGTCAGTCACATGATGGACCCATTTTACCACTGTTACAACTTATGACCATTATGGTTGTAACTTGAGAACTATTTGTATTTCTGACTCACATGTGCCTTTCCAAGTTTGGAATTAAATTTCATTGCTTTCTAGTCCTTATGGCTCAGATCACCAAATTTAAAAAGTCAGGCTTAGTTCAAGTGTAAGCAGCTTTGAAAGTACTTCCAGCCATGTACCTGACTCAATAGTAGTAACTACGAGAGCGATCTTGAAGTCCTAGTGGACAATCACTTAAATATGAGTCAGCAGTGTGCTGTAGCTGCCAAAAAGGCAATCCTGGGTTGCATTAACAGAGAAACAGAATCAAGATCACATGAAGTGTTAGTACTGTATCATAAAGCCATACAGTTTTGGTCACCCCATTACAAAAAAAGATGTTGAAACTTTAAAAAGAGTGCAAAGAAGAGCAACAAAGATGATTAGGGGGCTGGAAGCTAAAACATATAAAGAACAGTTGCAGGAATTGGGTCTGTCTAGTTTAATGAAAAGAAGGACTAGAGGTGACTTGATAGTAGTGTTTCAATATTTGAGGGGCTGCCCCAAAGAAGAGGGAGTCAAGCTATTCTCCAAAGCGCCTGAGGGCAGGACAAGAAGCAACGGATGGAAACTAATCAAGGAGAGAAGCAACCTAGAACTAAAGAGAAATTTCCTGACAGTTAGAACAATTAACCAGTGGAACAACCTGCCTCCAGAAGCGGTGAATGCTCCAACACTAGAGGTTTTCAAGAAGAGATTGGACAACCATTTGTCTGAAATGGTATGGGGTTTCCTGCCTGAGAAGGGGGTTGGACTAGAAGACCTCCAAGGTCCCTTCCAACTCTATTATTCTGTTAGTATGTTAGGTGTGTGTCTGCCTATCTGTCTAACAAACTGCTCAACAATTATAGACAGATGATCAGAGGTGGGTGATAATTAATAATTGGTGATAATTCATCACCATTCAAATGTTTGTTTTAAAAAGTAAAATGAATCCACATGCAGATTCTGAGCTATCATGAATTGAACAGGTATATAAATTGCTCTCCATCTAAATTCCACTATCCCAATTACCTCAGCTTCTTTCATTCGATTTGCCCCTCCTCATTCAGCTGTCACTCTTCTAGCTTTTCCATCTCTTTTCAATTATTAGGTATTTATTTGCTTACAAACCCAGGAGCAAGGAAGGGCAACAGTTTCTTTTTCCTATAATTAAAGGAAAAAAAATCAATAAGCAGTTAATTAAAACAAAGATGAACCACAAAGTCAAAGTTGGAGAGTATGGCAGCATTACTCTAGGCCAGGGGTAGGCCACCTTGGCTCTTTTATGAGGCGTGGACTTCAACTCCCAGAATTCCTGAGCCAGCCTGGCTCAGCTTGGAAACCTCTCCCTTTTCCCTCAGCGTGGCTGGCTCAGGAATTCTGGGAGTTGAAGTCCACGAGTCATAAAAGAGCCAAGGTGGCCTACCCCTGCTCTAGGCATACACTAAAGCAAGTGGCATTTTTTGCACTCAGTGCTTTGATCCCTGGTTTATGGAGATGGGTTTATGGTTTATATAGTTGTTGTCCGACTCTTCCAAGCTGACATCTTCCAGCTATGCTGAGACTCCAATTTTCATAATTCCTCACCCCAGGTATCATTTGGGGTGACAGGTAACAGAAAAGTGATAAATCCATGCTTCCATCTAGCCCAGCCTTTGACTAGATCTCTGGACTTCAACTCCCAGAATTCTCACCAATGGCCAGGCTGACTAGGAGATTCCTGGGAAAATAATAAAAATAATAATAATAATAATAATAATAATAATAATAATAATAATAATAATAATAATAATAATAATAATAATAATAATAATAATAATAATAATAATAATAATAATAATAATAATAATAATAATAATAATAATAATAATAATAATAATAACAACAACAACAACAACAACAACAACAACAACAACAATAACAATAACAATAACAATAATAAAGTTGGAAGGGACCTTGGAGGTCATCTAGTCCAACCCCCTGCTCAGGCAGGAAACCCTATACCATTTCAGACAAATGGCTGTCCAGTCTCTTCTTTAAAAAGTTGCAGGAAAGCAGATTCCTATGGACTTTTAGAAGAAAGTTCCTGACAATATGATTAGGGGGATGGTGGTATTCAATCCCCAAAAGATGTTCGAGCAGAAGGCTTGGCAACCACCTCTTATTATTATTTATTATTATTAGGCTTAATCTTCAATTCGATTCACAGTCCAAGACTGGTAAAAACTTAACAGTTCAAGTCCAAGCGGTTAAGGTAACGTCTGAATATATAGCCAGTTCCTAGTAGGTTGGTTTTTCAAAATCAGAATATTCAGGTCTAATAAGTTCAGGATTTCCATGTATCTAGGCAGCCCTTTGGGTATTGCTCCAAGGGCTCCTATTACTATTGCTACAATCATTGATTCCTTCCTGCACAATCGCTCAACTTCAATTTGCAGATTGCAGTATTTCGATATTTTTTTCTAATTGTTTCTCTTCAATTCGTACATCACCTGGTTTTGCAATATCAATGAACCAGACTTTTTCCTTTTCCACAGTAGCCATGTCAAGTGTGTTGTGGACCAGATTTTTGTCTGCTTGGATCCGAAAGTTTCATAGGATCTTGACCTGCTCATTTTCAAGAACTTTGTCAACTTGGTGTTCCCAGTGATTTCTGCTGCATTCGAACCCAAATTTCTGGCAAAGTTTCCAATGTATGATTTTAGCTACTCGATCATGACATTGTAAATAATTATTCTGTAAGATTTATTATTATTATTATTATTATTATTATTATTATTATTATTATTATTATTATTATTATTATTATTATTATTATTATTATTATTATTATTATTATTATTATTATTATTATTATTATTATTATTATTATTATTATTATTATTATTATTATTATTATTAAATTGTACACTGCCCAGAGCCCATCTATGAAAGAACTGGGTAGTTAAGAAGTTAAATACTATATATCATTGGTGGCGAACCTGTGGCACGCATGCCAGAGGTGGCACTCAGAGCCCTCTCTGTGGTCACGCGTGCCATGCCCCAGAGATGGCAACTGTCCCTCTTTAACCAGCCGTCCGCTAACTCGCCGAGGTCCCACGTGGCCAGATGCATCCCAGCATGGCTGGTTTTCCTCCCCCCCCCCCCGCTCAATCCCTCCTGGCCTCGCATGCTCTCCTTTTCCCGGGCACAACCCACTGCATCACCTCCTCCGCTATCGGCCAGCCGGCCAGCTCAGAGGCAGCTTCTCTGAACTGCTGGCAGCGGGCTGCGGAGCCCCAGAGTGCGCCGGTTGAAGGGCCAGCAGGCTGTGGCTGCTTACAGACACTGTCGGCCCCCATGCGCTCGCTGGCCTCTGTGTGTGGGGGCCGATGGTGTCAAGGAGCAGCCGCCCCGGCCCCTGCCTCACCTTGCCCTGCGACAATGGCACCCCCACCCTGCCTCACCTCACCTCGCCTCACCCCGCAGGACGAGCCTCCTACCCACCGCCTCACCTGCCAGAGACCCCCTGGATCTCCCCCAACCCTACCCAGCCCTCACAGGCGTCCCTCCCCACAAACAACATCAAGGTGACCACGCCCACCTTGGCCACACCCACCCAGTCTGCCATGACCACAGCCATGCCCACCCAGTGGGGCACACCCACCTGGCATCCGGCGATAAATAAGTGGGTTTTGGGTTGCAGTTTGGGCACTCGGTCTCTAAAAGGTTCGCCATCACTGCTATATATCATATCTTGTGAAGTTATATTTTTATATAAAATATAAAAATAAATACATTTGGGTCCCATCACTGAGCAGGAGGCTGGGCTTGGTGGCCTCAAGGGCCTCTTCCAGATCTAAGAATCTCTGATTTTATACTACAGGTAGTCCTCATCTTATGACCACAGCTGAGCCCCACATTTCTGTTGCTAAGCAAGATAGTTGTTAAGTGAGTTTTGCCCCATTTATGACATTTCTTGCCCCAGTTGTTAAGTGAATTACTGCAATGGTTAAGTCAGTAGCATAGTTGTTAAGTGAATCTGGCTTCCCCCATTGACTTTGCTGGTCAGAAAGTCACAAAAAGTGATCACATGACACTGCGATAGACATAAATATGAGTCAGATGCCAAGAATCCGAATTTTGATCATGTGATCACAGGGATGCTACAATGGTTGTGAGAAATGATCATCAGACACTTTTCAGTTCTGTTGTATCTTCAAAAGGTCACTAAATGAACTGTTGTAAGTTGAGGACTACTTCTATGAAAAACTGGATTACAAAATGCATGAAGGGAGTGGGTGAGACTTTTGGAGAATGTCTTCCACAGTTTCTTCCTAAAGGGATATTAACCAAGTACAGAAAGTCCTCGATTTACAACAGTTCATTTAGTAACCATTCAAAGTTACAATGGCACTGAAAAAAGTGACTTTTTTCACACTTATGACCATTGCAGCATCCCCACGATCACGTGATCAAAATTCAGATACTTGGCAACTGACTCATATTTATGTCTATCACAGTGTCATGTGACCACTGTTTGTGACTTTCTAACAAGCAAAGTCAATGGGGAAAGTCAGATTCACTTAACAACCATGCTACCATGTTTATTGGCTCATATTTATGACGGTTCCAGTGTCCCGGGTTCGTGTGATCCCCTTTTGCGACCTTGTGACAACAAAGTCAGTGGGGAAGACAAATTCACTTAAAAACTATGTGACTAATTTAACAACTCCAATGATTCACTTAACAACTGTGGCAAGAAAGGTTGTAAAAAATGGGGCAAAACTCATTTAACAAATATCTTAGCAACATAAATTTTGGGCTGAACTGTGGTCATAACTCAAGGACTATCTGTATTTGGAAGAAACCAGGTTACCCCCATGATTGAATTAGAAACGGTTTAGTCTTCAAGGGTAATGGGAATGGATGCACCCAGCAAGGGGGGGGGGGATTGTGTACTACTAGTTGTCATCTTGAAAACATGGGGTGAGGATTGCCACTACAGGTGTTAAAACCAGGAAAAATTGTCCAAAACTCACATTATCATTTTCTGGTGATGAGTCAACTCCACCAAGTTCTTCTGAGCCTTCACGTAGCCTGTCATTAAATCTATGACAAGCTGGAGAAAAATGCAAGTTTCAGGGTTCCAGTGGGAAATGATCAAGCTGTAGGAATCCTGCTGGACTGGTTTTGGGGAGCCAAACGATTCAAGGTTGTTATCCTTGTGCAAGATCAGTAGCATTCCAGAAATAAGCTTTGATCCTGCCTGCAACATGGACTGTACAAATCTAGAGCACGGGAGTCAGCCGTGTGCTGCAGCTGCCAAAAAGCCAACACAGTGCTAGGCTGCATCAACAGAGGGATAGAATGAAGATCACGTGAAGTGTTAATACCACTTTACAATGTCTTGGTAAAGCCACACTTGGAGTACTGCATCCAGTTTGGGTCACCACGGTGTAAAAAAGATGTTGAGATTCTAGAAAGAGTACAGAGAAGAGCAAGAAAGATGATTAGGGGACTGGAGGCTAAAACATATAAGGAACGGTTACTGGGATTGGGTATGTCTAGTTTAACGAAGAGAAGGACGAGGGGGGACATGATAGCAGCGTTCCAATATCTCAGGGGCTGCCCCAAAGAAGAGGGAGTCAAGCTATTCTCCAAAGTGCCTGAAGGCAGGACAAGAAGCAACGGATGGAAACTAATCAAGGAGAGAAGCAACCTAGAACTAAGGAGAAATTTCCTGACAGTAAGAACAATTAATCAATGGAACAACTTGCCTCCAGAAGTTGGGGGTGCTCCAATGCTGGAGGTTTTTAAGAAGAGATTGGACAACTATTTGTCTGAAATATTATAGAGTTTCCTGCCTGAGCAGTGGGTTGGACTAGAAGATCTCCAAGGTCCCTTCCAACTCTGTTATTCTATTATCCTTCTGCAGCTGATACACTGCTGATATGATGGGTGCTGCAATTCTCAGAATCTTCTAACAGGCAGCAGAGAGAGATATTCTGAGATCTGAAGTCCCAACTCATCTGGAGAGACCAGGCTATGGGTAGCTCTCCATTCACAGAGAAACCGATGTAAATCTGAGGCATTGGGCCTGAAGAGATTCCCAGACTCCTATTCCATTCTTTCTTTCCATGCCCACAAACTCTTACCACTAAGCAAGTGATTCATTCCAAATTCCAAGTTGGCCAAAAATCAGGCATCTTATCTATCCACGTACAGATAGTCTTTGACTTACAACCATTTGTTTAGTGACCATTCAAAATTACAATAGCACTGAAATAAGTGACTTATGATCTATTTTCACACTTAAACCATTTCAGCATCCCACGGTCACGTGATCAAAATCTGAGTGCTTGGCAACTGGCATGACACGGTTGTAAGTGTGAAAATAGGTCATAAGTTGCAGCATCCTGCGGTCTTGTGATCACCACTTGTAACTTTCCCAGCTAGTTTCCAACAAGCAAGGTTAATGGGGGAAACAAATTCGATCAACAGCTGCATGTTTCACTTAACAAATGCAGCAGTTAGCTTAACAACTGTGGCAAAAAAAATGTCATAAAATGGGGTGCAACTCACTTAACAAGTACTTTGCTCAGCAAATTTGAGACTCAAAAGTGATTGTAAGCTGAGGACTACCTGTATATTTTTCCTTCTC
Source organism: Azemiops feae (assembly GCA_023970755.1). Classification (NCBI taxonomy): domain Eukaryota; kingdom Metazoa; phylum Chordata; class Lepidosauria; order Squamata; family Viperidae; genus Azemiops; species Azemiops feae. Next base: position 155,680 of record JALGBA010001959.1, read on the forward strand.
TGTATATCAGCTATTATTTTTCCCTTCAGCAAAAGAGATAATTCTGGGGAAAGCATAATTCCCATGCCTAAAGTTACCCAGTCACAGCAAGCTGACCTATCTGTTCTCAGAAGCTAAGCAAGGTCAATCCTAGTTAGTTTCTGAATGGGGTTTTTCTGGGAACTGCAGGTTTATTGGCTAGACTCAGAAGTTGCTACTTCTGTAATCCTGCCAAGAAGTTGCTACTTCTGTAGTCCTGCCAAGAAAACTGCCAAGAAAACTGTAATCCTGCCAAGAAAACAGAACTGAGTTTGATCTCAGTACATCCTCATTTTTATTCCAATGACCAGCTTCTTGACTGAGGAGAAGAAGAAAAAAGGAACATATTGAAAGTCTATGGAGATTTTCAATCATCCAGACTTTGGGTTGTTCCAAAGATGCTTTTCCAAAAGGCAACTGGACTTCCTTGTTTCCTTTCTTTCCTTGAAAGTTTTTCGCTTCTCACCCAAGAAGCTTCTTCAGTTCTGGAATGGTGGGGAATGGAAAGATTTATATTCTTTGCAGTCATCTGCTCATTTCTGAGAGTCCATGGTTAGCTCTCTGAGAATTGTTGAGACCCCTTGGTATGTACCCTCAGGGTCACTTGAGTGTAAATGGGTGTGGAATCTTCTTGAGACTCTGAAAGGACTGTGTGGTAGACAGGAGATAGGTGGTGTCATATCCCTCTCCCTCTTCTGACAGGTGCCCATCAGGACCAGATTCAGCAGTCCATCTGCATTTAAAAGACAAAGGCCACTCTTTTGAAAACCGCAAAGTCCACATTTTGGACAGAGAGGACCGCTGGTTTGAAAGAGGGGTCAAAGAGGCCATCTGTGCCAAAACTGAACAGCCCTCCCTCAACAGAATGGGAGAGATATGACACCACCTATCTCCAGTCTACATCGCAGTCCTTTCAGCACTTCCAAGAAGGTTTCACACCCATTTGCACTATTGAAATGACTCTGAAGGCACAGACAAACCCGCAAGTGGCCTCAACAACTCTCAGAGAGCTAACTACTTACTTACTCATTGACATTCAATGCTAATGAACAGATGACTGCAAACAATATAAATCCTTCCATTTCCCACCATTCAGTCAGAACTGAAGAATCTTCTTGGATGAGAAGCAAAATGTTTTCGAGAGGGGAAAAAAAAAGAAAGTCCAGTTGCCTTTTGGAAAAGCACCTTTGGAACATGAATAAAAAAGAGACTGATGTGCAAATTTAGATGCAGATCTAGACAGCAAGGCAACACTTTTCATCGAGAGAAGAGTGACAAGCAATATCATGCTTAGCTTGACGGAAACCATGCTCATCTCCACGTCTCTTGTGCTTCCAGCTTACAATTTGTTCATGCTGAAACTGTGGTTGAGCTTTATCAGAGTTGCCAACCCATTGGGATACAGACATGCCCAGAAGAACAGGGGAAGATGCAGGAGAAGTGACAGCCACACTCTAGTCCAGGGCTTTTCAACCTTTTTACCGATTGTACCACTTTTAGGATATGGCAATATTCGAGTACCACCTAGCAAGGTGTCAAAAACTTGGTGACAAAAAAAAAAACCCTGTTCAAAGTTGCAATTGCACTGAAATGACTTATGACCATTTTTCACACTTATGACCATTGCAGCATGCCCAGGGTCATGTGATTTATAATTGGATGCTTGGCAACTGATTCATATTTACGATGGTCACAGTGTCCCAGGGTCATGTGATCCCCTTCTGCAACCTTTTGACAAGCAAAGTCAATGGCAGAGCTGCTGGTGGCCAACTGCTAAGGCGGGACTTCCTTCCCTCCCTCCCTTCCCTGCCTCCCTTTTTCTCATGCCCAGCTCCTTCTGAAGGAAGAATTTGAACCCCCCCCCATATTTTCCCTCTTCCATATATTGATCAAACAAGGAAAGGCCTCCAGAGACAGAAAAGACAAGCTGCTGAGTGAATTAGCTTAAAAAGGCACTTCCCCTTTAAGAATTAGCTACTGGCTAGAAAGAAAAGTAAAGAGCCCAGCTGGCACTTAAGGAAGAAAAAAAATGTAAGTACTGGCTGCCGGCTAAGGCAGCCTCCCCAAATGGCTCCATTCATAAGTAAAATCTGCAGCTCCAGAGGACTCTCTCACTGTAAGTCTTTGCCTGTGCTGGCTCTTTCCCTCCCCCTCTACACTTGGCTAGGCAGGGCTGCGTACCACCTGCCACTCATTAATGTGCCACAAGATGGTGGCTAAACTGGATGAGGAATCATGAAGATGCAGAAGAATAGGGTGTTCTTCAAAGAGAAGTCCTTGGAGTTTTAGTGGACGATCACTTAAACATGACCCAGCAGTGTCCGGCAGCAGCCAAAACAGCTGATCTTTGGTGGTATAAACAGAGGCGTAGAATCAAAATCACATGAAGCATTAATACCGCTTTATAAAACCTTAGTAAGACCATACTTGGAATACTGCATCCAGTTTTGGTCACCACATTACAAGACTTTGGAAAAAGTGCAGAGAAGAGCAACTAAGATGATTAAAGGCCTGGATACTAAAATATACAAAGAATGGTTGGAGGAACTGGGTATGGCTAGTTTAGAGAGGACTAGGGGTGACATGATAGCAGTATTCTAGTATTTGAGGAGCTGCCACAAAGAAGAGGGGGTCAACTTATTTTCCAAAGCACCAGAAGGCAAGACAAGAAACAATGGATGGAAACTAATCAAGGAGAGAAACTTAGAATTAAGGAGAAACTTCCTAACAGTGAGAACAATTAATCAGTAAAACAGCTTGCCCTCAGAAGTTGTAGATGCTCCAACACTGGAGGTTTTTAAGAAAAGACTGAACATCCACTTGTCTGAAATGGTATAGGATCTCCTGCTTAAGCAGGGGGTTGGACTAGAAGACCTCCAAAGCCCGTTCCAGCTCTATTCTGGTTGATTGACTCCTGATTCCATGTTATACATCCAAAATAATCTTTAGTTTTATTGTTATAATACCTACAAGTAGTCACCTGCTTGCAGCCTCCTGGATTCACTATACTGATAGTCCCTGAATTACAAGCATTACTTAGTGTCTTAGAACCAGTCCTCACACTTACAACTATTACAGCATCCCTATGGTCACGTGATCAAAATTCAGGAGCTTGGCAACTGGTAATATTTACAATGGTTACAATATTCCTGGGGTCATGTGATCACCATTTGCAACCTTCCCAGATGGCTTCAGACAAGTGACTTACTTAACAACCGCCTTGCTTAGCAATGGAAATTCTGGTCCCAGTTGGGATCATAAGTCAAGGCTACCCATATTACTACTGAATCCAAAGGAGAGGCAGTTTGGCGTGCACAAGTTAAGTTTTAATTATTCTAAATAAACACGTGATCACTAAAGAATGGGTGGAATGACTTCCAGTTTCGGTTCCAGCACCTGCGGTCGGGCAAAGAGTATGTTCTCTTTGCCGACCGGTTTCCCCCCGCCGGTAGACCCTGGACAGGGTTGAAAGTCGCCCCGGAGAGGCGACCACCATGGAGGAGGACACTCGTCTGATCGCGGAGGGAGCGGCAGCTCCCTCTGCGATCCGAGAAATCACCTTTGGGCCGACGGGGAAAAGATCGGCCAGTAACATGGCCGATCACTTAGCTGCTCCAGCCGAAAGTCACAGCAACATCTAAGCATAAAGAACCACCGTGGAAGATCCGGGTGAGACCTTTCCTTCCCTCTTGTTATCTTATTTACTTCCCTGTGAAAAGCTTCTAGAAACTATTTCCTCCCTTGAAAAAGCAGCGTTCGAATACTTGGGGAAACGAGCTTTGGGGAAAAAAAATAACTAATTTTTATTGTGTATTTGAACTGTTGGAATTCGGGGGATCCTGAAAAAAATAATAATAATAAGAAAAAGCCTTACTGTGACTCTCTCTCTCTGCCTGCTTGTTTTCAGCTTAAGTGGAAATTTTTAGGGAGGGGGGTGGAGTGTTTCTTTTCTTCCCCCCCCCCTTCTGAACATTTTTATCTACTTTAAAAAGAAAAAAAACCTCTCTGGCTGCCTGGGTGGATTTATGTGGATTGTATGGTTACAAGGTATCTCGGAACTTGGCTGAAGCCCAGAAAGCCTTATGGTAACAATGTAACCATTTGCAGCTGAACTGCTGAACTTGGCGTCAGGCCGAGACACTGGTATATCTTTTGGAACTTACTTAATCTTCTACTTCTAGTTCGTTTGACTTTATAATATAAAATATACCTACTAGAAAAATGGATTTTCTTTCGTTTGAGGATTACATTATAATAATTGACTTTTAGACATCCTTTTCTATTATCACTTTGGATTATAAACTAGATACTCACAACACTGACTGGGATTATTGTTGTCTTTATCTTTCTGCTGGGTTTGATTGTTTGTTTTCCTTTTTTCTTTTTCTATTCCTGTTTGGATTTTATATTTTATAATATTGTAATCTATTTTTTAAGCTGAACTTTCACTATAAAAAAAGAAGAAGAATGGAATCCCACTCACAGCTTAACTATGGACTCATACTAGAAAATTTTTTGGAAATGAAAGAGGAATTAAGAGAGCATTTCAGGACGCTCAGGAAAGAGGATGTTCCAGAGTTAAAAATTGAATCTCAAACTTTAACTGATCATGACACACAACTAGATTTACAACTTAATGAGATGGAGGATTTATATCTACAACCTACTGAAGAGGAAGATGCTACACCTTATATACAAATGATGGAGATTTCTGAGGACCAAAGGCAGAATTCAACTAAAACATCTATAATCTTAAAAACAACAGAAATGGACTTTCAAACACGAGACATTAAAAATGCTGACAATATATACAAACAACGAATAATCACCATACTGACTAAGACTGATTACATAGTGCAGACAATATTGGGAAAAAGAGAAGAAGACTATGATCAGACGCAACTGTGGGAAAATGTGTATAGTCAAATATTAAGATGGGAGGAGCTAAAGGCCCTATTGTGGAAACCTGCTTGGCATAAAAAGAAAGCTAGAATTAGGTTTAAAAATGAGTGTTAAAACTTTATTTGACGGGTAAAATGGTTTTTAGAGACTTCAAGTGAGCTAATATTTTTGAGATTTCTAAGGTCTAAGATTTTAGTCTGATTAATATTGATGTGAATTATGGATTTGATTATGGTCTGGAATGGCAATTATGGAAAATTGGAAAAGTTAAAACTAAAGGAGTTGTATTGAGATTGGTGAAATATTACTGATATTTTTACTTGCAATGATTGAAGATTGGACTGATTTATAAAAATGTTTGATAGAGTATAGGAAATAGAATATAGTGGAGAAATATTAATATATATATATATATATATATATATATATATATATATATATATATATATATATATATATAATAGTTACATTATATGTTTATTTTAGAAATAATTAGAAATAATTTAGGCTAATGTAAAATGGTTTTTAAAAAAACGTAAAGTTATGTTCATTTATAAAATATGTATGTGAAATAGAATAGAATAGAATAAGAGATAGAATTTAACTGAGAAGTGAATAATTGGAGTAATATGTATAGGTTAGGAAAAATCTATATTATATGGATACCTGAATTGTATACTATATGTTTATGTAATGCCAAATTGGAATATGTTAATAGTTAATTAAGCTCGAAAACGGGTGGAAATATTATTGATAGTTTTTTTTTCTTGATTGATAAAATAGAGAGGGAAATTTTAAAGAAGTAACTTAAATTGTTCATGTATGATTATATTTTCTATTTTGTTCTATGGAGTGCCCTATCTCCACGATGAGTCCTAAGCACTTGGCTGTAAAACAAAAAAAAAATTCAATAAAACTTGTTATATAAGAATGGGTGGAATGACGCATTCCAGATTTTTTTTTTAAAAAAATAATAATAATAAATGAGTCAGATTTTAGGGCACTCTTGAGTCACTCTTAACTTAGAGTCTTCATCTTCCTATGTATCCCTAACAGATTTTTCATCCTAAATATTCACTTCCTCATAGCTGGGTTTTATATGCCTGCAAAGTATCTGTATCTTCTCTGTGCGGCTCCCTATAAATAAGTAATACATAGTAATAATAATTAATAAAACATGCCACAGGGTGGAATTTTGTAGAGGAGAGGAAGGCAGGATGGGGTTTATTTTGTTAATGACAGGATGTCGTATTTTACTGGACAAATGCTTCAAGCTCCAAAGTCTGGCTTCTTGTGCTTTCCACAAAACATTATAGATGGTCCTGTCATTTTCTTCTTCTTCTTCTTCTCCAAGGAGAAAACAGTCCAGTAGCCTTTTGAAAAAGCACCTTTGAGACAACTATGACCTGGATGACTGAGAATTTCTACAGACAACAGTGGAAAATACCTTTGCCCTTTTTCTATATCCTTTGGGAAAAGGTTGCATCCTGCATTTTCTCAGACATTAATCCTAGGGTGTAGGAAGGTCTTTTCATAGTATGCTTCACCAGGTCAAGTAAGATTTTAAGAGATACCTCTACATCTTCTGATCTTTTCTTAGTCAAAGGACTTCCATCCACACAGAATCATCTTCTCTATCATCCCAGACACTGGGATAATAGTGCATATAGGATTATAGGGATATAGGGTTTTTGTAGGAGGGCTGAATATAGGAAAACGTTTTAATTTCCCAATTAGCCGATATGTCCAGCCTGAGCCTAGTCAACAATCTAGCAAGAAAACCGTTATTTAAATCAGCGTTTCCCAACTTTGTCAGCTTTAAGATGTGTGCACTTCAACTCCCAGAATCCCCCAGCCAGCAATGCTGACGTCCTCCCGTTTAAAAGTTGCCAAGGTTAGGAACCTCCGATCTAAATGAAGCCCTGATTTAGATTAATGCCAGATTGACATGACTGGGGAGGACATTACCTTTTTACCACAGCTGGCAGTGAAATGCTAATTGTGGCATAGCCAGTGACCCTGTAATTAAAGGAAAGGTTATCCCAGGTTCAAAGAAAAGAGACAATACAGCTTGCAGGGGCTGTTGCTCCTATTTGCATGCTTCCAAGCCTATTAAGAGATCACACCAAGGTGCTAGAACATAATGATAGAATAAAGCCTTCCACAAACACCAATGCAATAGAGGGACATTATTTCCAAGACAGGAAACACAGTACTGACCCCTGGAGAATGTCCTCTTACAACAACTTTAATTGTGTTGGCTGCTGACTGATGGACTTGAAGGAGGATCATTTGGTTGGATGGATGCCAGCAGTGGTGGAAGAGACTCATCTATTATTGAAGAGTGCTTTCCCAGCTGGTGCAGGGTAATCTTATGTGAGGTGAGAGAGGCTAAAGAAATGCTGCTTAGGGACTGGTCAGATCAGAGAGAGCATAGCCCACAGTTGCATAATGGGCAGAGAAAGAGACTTAAGAAGGAACTCTCCATAACGTCTCAGACTATAAAGTAGGAGATTTGTACTTTCAGACTTGCAAGATGCTGTTAATATGTTGTTCAGTTGCTAAGTCACGTCTGACTCTTTGTGACCCCATGGACCATAGCACCCCAGATCTTCCTGTCCTCCACTGTCTCCCAGAATTTATTCAAAGTCATGTTTGTTGACATTGTCTAACCATCTCATCCTCTGCTGTCCCCTTCTCCTTTTGCTTTCATCTTTCCTACCATCAGGGTCTTTTCAATGAGTCCTCGCTTCTTATTTGGTGGCCAAAATATTTCAGCTTCAGGATCTGTTCTTCCAAAAACCAGTCAGGGTTGATTTCTTTTAGGAGTGACTGATTTGATCTCCTTGCAGTCCAAGGGACTCTCAAGAATCTTCTGCAAGCTGTTACTATAGCCTTACAATGAAGTAGAATTAGCTCAGCTGATCGTGTTTCCTGTCTGGGTCTACCTAGAAAGGCGGAACGTAGAGAAATTCAGATTTAATATGGTTGGCCATGTTACCCATATTTTTATGACTGACACCCAGGAAACCTGGCAGATGAGGAAAATCAGATGGTCCCAAAATTGAATCCTGAGGTGAGACTGAAAATGAAGGGCAAGCAGAGGCACAACCGAGATGAGGGTTGGCGAAAAGAAGAAATCTCTAGAAAATTCCTTTTTCCTCACTAAATCCAAATGGTGTCCACCATTTTCCTCCATTGTTGGAGCACCTACAGTGGTGGCTTTCCAAAAAATATCATCTAAGCCTCAATGAAAAAAGGAAAAAGAAATTGGTAGGAGAGGAAAAAAATAAGGATGAGTTCCGCTTTATGAAGTCACAAACTGATATTAATCTAGAAATGTTGGATTAATAATGGTAGATTTTTGGAGGGAGGAAAATAGAGAGGAGAGGAGAGGAGAGGAGAGGAGAGGAGAGGAGAGGAGAGGAGAGGAGAGGAGAGGAGAGGAGAGGAGAAGGTTGGACTTCTCTTCAAACTTTTCTTCCACATTTTTTCAGAGAAGCTTCCCTCTCTCCAACTTCACCAAAAAACACGTCTCATATTTCTAACTTCCGATCTTCCCCAAATCCATTAAATTCTGAGAGACTTCAATACTGTGTGTGTGAACAAATAGTAGTCTCATTAGTGCAGCAGTTAGGAAATACCTGCAGAAGAACAGGTAAATTCCCCCCAGTCCAATTTCTCTGCCCATAAATTTGGGGGCCCTGATGTTCATCTCTCTTATTTGCTGCCAATGAAGATTTAATTTGATGACAGTTGCATGCACTTTTTAAGAGTGTTTGGGCGAGGAACTCCCCAGCATTAGAACATCATTTCCAATTCCCCGTAGCCAGCAAACAAAAACATTTCACAGCAGCCTGACAAAGATCAAGCACCGACTATATAATTGAAAGCAAGATCTAGGACAAACAACATTATGGGCAGTCTATCCCTCTTCTAATTACTGGAGTTCCGGAAGGTATATCAAGATCATCTAGGGACCATCCATGGTCTAAGTTAAAAGACACTTAACCTTTTGATTGATGGGTGTTTCTGCTTTGATCCAAACGATGGAGGGCAAGGAGAATTAAAAGCTTTTGAGGTTGAGTGGATCTGGTTTCAAAACTAAAGAAAATCTAGTTTCAGACTTCAGCAAACTTAATGATAACATGCTGCTATAGGCTTACAAACACTGCCTAAAACAAGATGGATAGAACTGGAAAGGAAGCATAAAGTGGAGGAAATTAGAGGAAATTAGAAAACTGAGTGATAGATCCTTTGCAGGGGAAATAAGCGAAGCAAAGGAAGGAAGGAAGGAAAAAAGGAAGGGAAAGTGGGAGGGAAAGGGAAAGAAGGAGGGAAAGAAGGGGAGGGGAGGGGACGGGGAGGGGACGGATGGGGAGGAAAGGAAAGGAAAGGAAAGGAAAGGAAAGGAAAGGAAAGGAAAAGGGGAAGGGATGTGTAGGCATCTTTACTGTACAAGCTCTTTAAATCCAACTTCTCCAATAAAGCATTTTGTTGAACAATCTTAATTATGTGATTGGCAAAAAGAAAACAACTTATGAAACTGCTGGATGCCAGTCCTTTTTAGAGGCAGGAAAATATATTTACCAGAGACTTTTATAAATCATGTGTTTTGAGGATTCAGATGGATTCTCCAAGGGTAAAATCCATTATTCACATGTGGGAACCAAAATGCAAGTCTGGGCAAGAAATTATTTGGAGATTCAGTTCAAAGGCAGTTTGATAAACTCCTTGAATCAAATCAACTTTCCAAATCAAGCGGGAAAAATCAAAACAAACAGTTAAATCCAAGCTGATGATTCTCAAGGATTCTGGCCCATTCAAATGCTACATGCATGGACACGGTCTTCTATTTTTTGCTGAATGGATTTGGAGAATCTGAACTTAATCACTCCAACATGACAATATGATCCAACCATCTAAAGCGATCCATTTCCAAAACCAATTCATTGTATCACATCCAATCAATTTTCTAAATCAAATTGGCTATTTCGTTTGGATTCCACTGATTCATAGAGGTTGATCAAAAGATTTCTGTTCCAATTACTTTATTTGAGATACTCATTAAAAAAAAAAAAAAGAGGTGGCATTTAAATTGTACTCTTGTGTCCACCATCCTGATTTTTTGGATCACAGCTTGTGGCTAGCCCTACAGGTAGTCCTTGAGTTACAACTGTAATGGAACTTGCCCATCACCATCATAAATGGTGATGATTGTAAAAGATTACAATCTTTTTTACAGCAGTCGTTAAGTGCATCTGTGGTCATTAAGTGAACACTGAGTTCGTTAAGCCAATCAATGGTTTGCTAGGGGCACGTTTTGCCCAAAACCAGACATAACTGTCAGTTTTCACCAAACCATTGTAAATTGCAGGCACAGGGAATGCAGCATGTTGCCAGTTACATGTCCAGGGGGAGGACCTGATCTTTGGACTGGGTTGTAAGTAGCCGCAAGGTAAGGTCCATTGTAAGTCACTAAGTGACTGGTTGTAAAATGAGGACCACCTATACTTCAGTCCCGGCTTCCACACAGATTTAGTCTCAACTCTTCTATACAGATAGTCCTCAATTTACAAAAGTTCGACTGTTCGAACTTACAATGGTACTGAAAAAAGTGACTTATGACCGTTTTTCACATGACCATTGCAATTTCTCCACGGTCACATGAGCAAAATTCAGATGCTTAACAACTGACTCATATTTATGACAGTTGTTGTCTCACAGGGTCATGTGATACTCTTTTGCGACCTTCTGACAAGCAAAATCAACGGGGAAGCCAGATTCACTTAACAACTGTGTTACTAACTTAACAACTGTAATGATTCACTTAACAACTATGGCAAGAACAGTCATAAAATGGGGCAAAGTTCACATAACAAATGTCTCGCTTAGCAACAGAAATGTTGGGCTCAATTGTGGTCAGAAGTCAAGGACTCCCTGTATTTCTATCCTGCTTTACTATATTCATTTTTTAAAAAAATTCAGTACATATAGTTGCCCATCTCACTATGATGATTCTGGGTGGCTAACAGCAGTAGGGGGGGGGGGGGAAACAATCAACCACAAAAATAGATTACATAACCAAAGAACTGGTTGAAGATAACCAAATCTTCAGAACGTTCTGATAGGCTAAGAGTGTCAGGGTTAATCTGACCTTCCTTAATTCACGAGATCTGCAACATGCTTTTTCTCCTGGATCTGAATCCGATCAGAAAGGTAGAATCAGGAACAGGCTGTTCCATAAGCAACCATGCCATAAAGCGCTTTGTCTGTGATCACCAGCACCTGAAATACTTTCTCACCCTGTTCAGATAGGGAACCGTCCTTTATTCTGGAAAACACTTTTTTTAAAAAAATGATAAGACTGTCTTCTTGTTTTGAGAGTAGTATCTTGTTGTGTCTCTGTAGAAATCTTCATGCTCAAATGTTCCGACATGCTTGCAGATGTTAATGGCCTCAAGAAGGCGAGTTTTTCTCAGTGTCCACTCAGAATTTCATGCAGGTGCACAAAATAGGTAGCACTGGGAATACAGAATAACATCATGGTTCCCGTGATATAAAAAAGATGTTTAGACTCTAGAAAGAGTGCAGAGAAGAACAACAGATGATTAGAGGACTGGAGGCTAAGACATATGAAGAACGGTTGCAGGAATTGGGATGTCTAGTCTAGTCTAACAAAAAGGACTAGGGGGTGACATGAAAGCAGGCTTCCAATATTTGAGGGGCTGCCACAAAGAAGGGGGGGGTGTCAACCTATTCTCCAAAGCATCTGAAGGCAGGACAAGAAGCAATGGAGGGAAACTAATCAAGGAGAGAAGCAACCTAGAACTAAGAAGATATATCCTGACAGTTAAAACAATTAAGCAATGGAATAGCTTGCCTCCAGAAGTTGCGGGTGCTCCAACACTGGAAACTTTTAAGAAGAGATTGGACAACCATTTGTCTGAAATGGGACAGGGTTTCCTGCTTGAGCAGGGGGTTGGACTAGAAGATCTCCAAGGTCCCTTCCAACTCTGTTATTCTGTTATTCAGTGTGACTGTGGGATCCCACATCAAACTATAGATCACATATGACCAACTGTAAACTGAAGGCATATACCATCCAGTATCTGATTTTTTTTAAAATATAAATAATACTGTGCTTATCAGTATGACAGGAAGGAAGGAAGGAAGGAAGGAAGGAAGGAAGGAAGGAAGGAAGGAAGGAAGGAAGGAAGGAAGGAAGGAAGGAAGGAAGGAAGGAAGGAAGGAAGGAAGGAAGGAAGGATTGTTGCAGAGCTTTTCAGAATGCTCTTTTTTTAGAAAGTTTGATAACTCTTCAGTTTCTTGTTTTTTAGCCTGTTACTAAGACATGGGAGTCCCTTATGTCTACTTATTTCAATTATCAGGTACTGGATAGAAAAAACAGGCGAATAATTAAGCTGCACTGTGGCCTGCATAATAACATAATAAGGGGATCTGGCTGGTTCCTCTTGGGAATGAACAAATAGCCTAATCCATACAGGACAATATCTTGCTCAACTGCAAACTGTCAGCCTGCCTGCCTATCTTGTTCCTCCCAATTTTGAGATTGCCAACTGACCTATAAAGAATGGCATGATATCCATTTGTCATGCCGAAAAATATGAATTTTTCAAGCCTGCTATTCTTTACCTTAGAAAATGCCACCCTGGCTGTAATTATAATAATAGCATAACATACCAGACTAAACAAATGTTGATAAGAAAGACAAAGAAGGTCTGGATAGTAGACATTGTAATACCTGAAGATAGCAGAATAAAAGAGAAAGAACTGGAGAAGATAACAAAATACAAAGAGAAACAGAAATAGAATGACTGTGGCAAAAGAAACCAAAGATAATATTAATAGTAAAAGTGCCTTGGGTGCAATCTCAAAAAATCTGGAGCACCACTTGAACATCATCGGCATTGGCAAAGCCACCATCGTCAATTGCAAAAGGCAGCTTGACAGGTAGTCGGCGACTTACGACTACAATTGAGCCCAAAATTTATGTTGCTAAGTGAGACATTTGTTAAGTGAGTTTTGCCCCATTTTACTACCTTTCAGGCCACAGTTGTTAGGTGAATCATTGCAGTTGTTGAGCTAGTAACATGGTTGTTAAGTGAATCTGATTTTCCCATTGACTGCTTGTCAGAAAGTTGCAAAAGGGGATCACATGACCCCAGGGACATTGCAACCGTCATAAGTATGAACCAGTTTCCAAATATCTAGATTTTGATCACATGACCATGGAGATGCTACAATGGTCATAAGTGTGAAAAACAATCATGTCATTTTTTTCAGTGGTGGTGTAACTTTGAACGGTCACTGAATGAATTGTTGTAAGTCGAGGACTACCTGTACTTGGAATAACAGAATGGAATAGCTGACATACTGTGACGATATCTCTAACACCATCAAACATCCACATCTGCCTATCCCAGGTCCTTGAGAAGGACTCGGATGGACAAAAATGCCAAATCCATTCTAAACATCCAGCTGACTGGCTGAGACCAACCATCATCATAATTAAAATAAGCTTCTCAACTGACTAGCTGCCAATCCTATTGTGGCTTTCTGATTTCCTTTCTGCTTTATTCCACCATGTTGGTCACATGAGGAGCTTACGATCCTTGTCAAGAACAGAGAGGTTTTCATTCAACCTCCATTTTGTGAATCCTGGCTATCTGCTGTATTAAGAATGTTTCCAGAATGGTATGACAGCTTAAAAATGATTGTACTGAAAATTTTGATTATTTTTGACAGAGGGGTTAGGGAGAAATCCTGAGGATGACTTTCCTTTGGATCAAATTTGCAAAGGGACAAGTCAAATTGGCATGGTTTTCTAAAGAGAAGGGAAATGCTATTTTTTGGGGCCAAAAGAGTCTGAAATTAGCAAGGAGGGTGTGTGTCCCTCAAAGCGTGACCAAGGAGAACAAGAAAGGAATTGTTGCGAGCGTAAATTTTCAGCCAGCAATCTCTTCCACCCAAGAGAAGAAAAAGCAGACATTAATAAACTTTTTCTAATTATTTTTTTTTCTTATCTCTTAAAAACTTAACAAGGCCTGCCTGACTTTGCTCCTTTCCTTTTTCTCCTGACTTTCCTCCAAATGGAGAATCTGAGTTGGTTTCCTCCATGTTTCTGCTTTCATCCAAAGGTGTGGGGTGACAGTTCCCATTCTCCCCAGCCAAAACAGGCCATGTGCCATGGAATTTGTTTTCATTTGCTCTCACTTTTAATGTGATTTGCCTCTGCTTTGCTTCCATCTAAAGGCTGGATCTCATGTATACAGGTAGTCCTTGACTTATGACCACAATTGAGCCCAAAATTTCTGTAGCTAAGTGAGACATTAGCTAAGTGAGTTTTGCCCTGTTTTACGACTGTCCTTGCCATAGTTGTTAATGGTTGTTAAGTGAATCAATGATTATTAAGTGAATCTGGCTTCCCTATTGACTTTGCTTGTCAGAAGGTTGCAAAAAGGGATCACATGACCCTGGGACATTGCAGTTGTCATAAATGTGAATCAGTGGCCAAGCATCTGAATTTTGATCACATGACCATGGGGAATGCTACAATGGTCATATGTGAAAAATGATCATAAATCTCTCTATCAGTCCAGCTCACCTCACAGGGTTGTTGTGTAGAAAATAGCAGTAAGGAGGTGTATTGCATATGTTTGTCACCTTATTTGTAAAAATAATAAGGTCAGAATAAAAGAAATCAATGAATCAATAAATCCAGATTCATAGTCCTGAGTGAATGAGAAGACATGGCTTGCTTTTTTGTTTTAAACACACCGGGATTCACCTTTTTTCAGCTAAATCTAGATGTATTTCACCAATAATACATCTTAAAATGCTGAGAGCAGGTTTTGGTGCTCTTACAAAATATTTTTCAAGCAGACAAAATAGCATTTTCTTTGAGTTTGGCTTGCCTCATTAAGGCTGCTCAAAGTTCAACTTGGTAGAGCTGTACAACAAGAGCTAGTCTGGGATTGTGATTAATTCACTGTGGACCTTGAATGTGGATTATTCATACTTTTTTCAACATCCATGACCAAAAGCAGCATGCTTTCAGTTTCTTTAGAACAGCAAAAATAAATGAAATAAACCTAGCCAGCCCTGTTAACTGCCCATCTTTAAAAGTTGATTTTTAAAAATGAGAACCATCTAATGTTTCTCAACATTGGTAAATTTAAGATATGTGGATTTCAACTGTAGACTGAATTCCATTACTGCTTTAGACACACAGCCAGCTGGGTGATTTTGGTCTGGTGTCCCTTCTCTATCTAACCACCTGACAGGGTTATTGTTGTTAATAAAATATGAAGTAAACTGGGAGACTAAGTTAATCTATGGTTTGGATGTAGGCAATCCCTTGAATCAACAATTGACCAGAAACCTGGTTTTGTTCATGTCATAAAATTGCACAGCAGCTGCCCAAGTGAATTCAGAGATGCTGACACGTAGTTTTATTTAACATTTATATTTGCAGCAGATAAGATAGTCAGGTACACAGAAACATCATGAGGTAAATTTAGACAGATACAGAGCACACAGAAGAAAAAGGCGGGAAAAAATTGAACCTCCTCCTCCAGACCCACAGCAACCAATCACAGTGCAGATTGCCTCACGCAGGAGCCCGCACTCTCCAATCAACCAACAACACCTGTGTGTTCTGGCCTATTGTATAATTTTTCTGTTCCAGCTACAGTATTAAATTAAATATCCTAACATGCAACATCCAAGTGAATTCAGAGATGTCCAAGTAAATTCAGAGATGCTGACACAAACTTGTAGTTTTATATAAATAAATATATTTAACACTTATATTTGCAGCAGACACGATAGTCAGGAACACAGGAACATTATGAGGTAAATTTAGACAGCATAGAGAAGAAAAAGGCAGAGAAAAAGGGAGCTTCCCCCTCCACACCCACAGCAACCAGTCAAGTGCAGATTGCCTCATACAGGAGCCGGCACTCTCCAATGAATCAACTACAATTGTGTGTTCTGGCCTATTGTACAATGCTACTGTTCCAGCTAATAAATTTAATGTCCTAATTGTGCAACATCCAAGCCAGAAAAAAAAAAAAACCTAATGCAAGTTAGGATTAACTAACATTTACATATTAGGCAACATGTATGTCTGCTCAGCCTTTAAGCAGCCTGGATAAAAAAAAAAAAACATTCTCCACAGAAAAGTTACTAGCACCACCTTCATGTTGGCTCTACTCTTCAAAGGCATCTGACTGGCTTTTATTGGAAATAGGTTGCAGGATTAAAATATAGGTGGCCCTTTATTTAGAACTGCTTGTTCAGCGACCGTTCAAAATTACAGTGGCACTGAAAAAAGTGACTTCTGATCGTTTTTCATAATTACGACCATTGCAGCATCCCATGGTCATGTTATAAAAATTCAGACACTTGACAACTGGTTCATATTTATGATGGTTGCAGTATCCGTGTGTCATGTGATCCCCTTTTTCTGATAAGCAAAGTCAATAGGGAAGCCAGATTCACTTAATAACCATGTTACTAACTCAACAACTTAAGAACTGTGGCAAGAAAGGTAATAAAATAGGATAAAAGTCACTTAGCAACAGAAATTTGGGGTTCAAATGCAAAGATGAAGTCAGGAAAGCAAAGGCTCAGAACAAATAAAGACTTACAACAGAAATCAAGGATAATAAAAAAAAGTTTCTTTCAACATATTAATAATAAGAAAAAAGTCAAGGAACTGTAGGTCCACTAAAGACAGAAGATGGCAAGGAAGTAACAAGCAATAGGGAGAAAGCAGAGCTGCTTAACTCATTCTTTTCATCAGTCTTCACACAAAAAGAAATTATAGCCCAACATACCAAAAAACTACTGCAAAAGGCAAACTAGAAACAAAAATTAAGCAAGAAAATGGTAAGAGAACACTTATCAGACCTTGACGAATATAAATCACCGGGACTCGACAGATTACATCCCAGAGTTCTGAAGGAGCTGGCAGATGTTATCTCAGAACCATTGCACCACATCTTTCATAAATCCTGGAGCACTGGGGAAGTACCTGAGGATTGGAAAAGGGCTGATGTGGTTCCTATCTTCAAGAAAGGGGGGAAAAACAGACCCAGGAAACTACAGACCTATCAGCCTGACCTCAATACCTGGGAAGATCCTGGAAAATAAAATAAAAAAACAGATCTGTGAACAACTAGAAGCAAACAAAGTTATAACTAGTAGCCAGGCACAGGTTTGTTAAAAACAGATCGTGCCAAACCAATTTTATTTCATTCTTTGATAAAGTGACCAAATTAGTAGACCAGCCAAACACTGTGGATATAGTATACTTAGACTTCAGTAAGGCATTTGACAAAGTAGACAACAATCTACTGCTTCGTAAGCTAGAAAAAGGTGGAATAGACAACCTCACCACCAGATGGATTTGTAGCTAGCTGACCAACCGGACTCAACAAGTAGTCCTCAATGGTACTACATCCACATGGAGAGAAGTAAGCAATGGGGTACCACTAAGTCTCCATCTTAGGCCCAGTACTCTTCAATATCTTCATTAATGACTTAGATGAGGGAATAGAGCGGGAACTCATCAAACTTGAGATGACACTAAACTGGCAGGAATAGCCAACACCCCAGAAGACAAGCTCAGGATCCAAAAAGATCTTGACAAACTTGAACAATGGGCTGTATCCAACAAAATGAGTTTCAATGTGGAGAAAAGCAAAGTTTTACATTTAGGCAGGAGATTAGGGGAGACCTGGCTCAAAAACAGTAACTGTGAGAGAGACCTTGGAGTCCTAGTGGACGATCACTTGACTGTGAGCCACAGTGTGCAGCAGCAGCCAAAAAAGCTAATTCAATCCTGGGTTGTATAAACAGAGGCATAGAATCAAGATCATACAAAGTATTAGTACCGCTTTATAAAACCCTAGTGAGACCACACCTGCAATACTGCAACCAATTTTGGTTACCATACTACAAAAAAAGATGTTGAGACCTTAGAAAAAGTTCGGAAAAGAACAATTAAGATGATCAAAGGCCTGGAGACTAAAACATATGAAGAATGGCTGCAGGATTTGGGTTTGGCTAGTCTAAAGAAAAGAAGAAACAGGGGCAACATGATAGCAATATTCCAGTATTTGAGGGGCTGCAACAAAGAAGAAGGTCTATAATAGAAAATTGTTTTTTTAAAAATGCAAAAAAGAAGAAGAAGAGGGGGTTAAAGCACCAGAGGGAAGGACAAGAAACAATGGATGGAAACTAATCAAAGACAGAAGCAACCTGGAATTAAGGAGAAACTTCCTAACAGTGAGGACAATTAACCAGTGGAACAGCTTGCCTTCAGAAATCGTGGGCGCTCCATCACTGGAGGTTTTTAAGAAGAGACTGGACAGTCACTTGTCTGACATGGTATAGGTTCTCCTGCTTGATCAGGGGGATGGACTAGAAGACCTCCAAGGTCCCTTCCAGCTCTATTCTAATTGTGGTCATAACTCAAGTACTGCCTGTAAATCTTGTTCTCATCCACTTAGGAGATCCAGTTTTTCGTCTCTTCCCTGTTCCTTAAAACCTAGAAGCACACAACTTTTTCTAGTATCCGTTCAACAGCGAATCAGGACATGCTCTGGAAAATATCTCGTTATCTTGGCTAAAAGCTAATGTTGAGGTTTCATTGCATTGATATTTAATTAAAATTAAACACAATTATGATTACGGTGTCTTGAGTTTACTTGAGTTTATTTTCTTCCTGATTAAAAATGATAGCTTGAGAGCATAGATCACTGTATTTGAACTTTACAGAGAGCAGACACTCTTAAGGTTGTGGAAAAAATATCTGCCAAGTGATGTATTAATGATAAATGTATTTTAATTCAATATGAGCATTTGGAACAAGTAACAGTGAATGTTAACTCTGGATTAGACAGGGGTGAATACTCTCATGCTTTATGGAGAAGCCATCACTAATCTGCCCCTCCAGTCTTATTTTAGCTCAGGATCAAAGAAATTGATATGTTTAACATAGAACATCAGAGTTGGAAGGGATCTTGGAGGTCTTCTAGTCCAACTCCCTGCTCAAGCAGGAAGCCCTATACCATTTCAGACAAAAGGTTATCCAATCACTTCTTAAAAATCTCCATTGATGAAGCACCCACAACTTTTGAAGGCAAGTCGTCCCACTGATTGATTGTTCTCACTGTCAGGAAATTTCTCCTTATTTGTAGGTTGCTTCTCTCCTTGATTAGCTTCCATCCATTGTTTCTTGTCTTGCTTTCTTGGAGAAGAACTTGGGCAAGGCTGAAAGTAAGTTGTGGTTGGACACCAAGAAGAACTTCTTAATGCTATGAGCTATTAATATTTGAAAAACCCAACATTGAGGGGTATGGACGGTCCTCTAGTGGGGTTTCAAACAGAAGATAGAAGACTATTGATTCAGTGATTGTAATGGAATGAGTAAAGCAACTTGGGGGACAAGAAGATAAGCTACCTAAAAAACAACCAGACAAGACAATCAGACAGTGGCTTAACTGTCAGAGAAAGAAATTAGGAAGGACTTGCCCTAATGGATCAAGCAGTTAAAAGGGTGATTGCTAAGCAGGGTGATTAAGTTAGTTGCACCCGATTTTATCATCTTGTTTGCCATGGTTGTTAAGCAAATCACTGCAATTGTTAAGTGAATAATATGGTCGTTAAGTGAATCCAATTTCCCCCATTGACTTTGCTTGTTGGAAGCCAGATGGGAAGATCACAAATTATATGTAGTTATCAAATTTCTATAATACCCATCATATTTGTGTGCATTGCTGTTGTAACTTTGAACAGTTACTAAATGTATGGTTGTTGGTTTAGGTCTTTAGGAGTATCTGTACATCAAAAAAAGAAGAAGGATATAGCTGAAGAAAAACAGACATACAGTAGCCCTAGACATAGAAGCTGGTTGGGTCCCCAATCTAGAGAAGGCCGCTAAGTAAATACAGAATAATAACAATAACAGAATTGGAAGGGACCTTGGAGATCATGTAGTCCAACCCTATGTTCTTATAATAATAATAATAATAAAGTTGGAAGGGACCTTGGAGGTCATCGAGTCCAACCCCCTGCTCAGGCAGGAAACCCTATACCATTTCAGACAAATGGCTGTCCAGTCTCTTCTTAAAAAACTTCCAGTGTTGGAGCATTCACCGCTTCTGGAGGCAGGTTGTTCCACTGGTTAATTGTTCTAACTGTCAGGAAGTTTCTTCCTCAGTTCCAGGTTGCTTCTTTCCTTGACTAGTTTCCATCCATTACTTCTTGTCCTGCCCTCAGGCGCCTTGGAGAATAGCTTGACTCCCTCTTCTTTGTGGCAGCCCTGAGATATTGGAATACTGCTATCATGTCACCCCTAGTCCTTCTTTTCATTAAACTAGACATACCCAATTCCAGCAAACGTTCTTGATATGCTTTAGCCTCCAGTCCCCTAATCATCTTTGTTGCCCTTCTCTGCACTCTTTCTAGAGTCTCAACATCTTGGAGACCTATACTATTCCTGATAAATGGCTGTCTAGTCTCTTCTTGAAAACCTCCAGTGTTGGAGCACCCACAATTTCTGAAGGCAAGTTGTTCCATTGGTTGATTGCTCTAATAATCATTAACAATTTTCTTCTTAGTTCTAGGTTGCTTCTCTCCTTGATTAGTTTCCATCCATTGCTTCTTGTTCTGCCTTCAGGTGCTTTGGAGAATAGGTTGACCCCCCTCTTCTTTGTGACAACCCCTCAAATATTGGAAGACTGCTCCCACGTCACCCCTGGTTCTTCTTTTCTCTAGACTGGCCATACCCAATTCCCGCAACCGTTCCTCATATGTTTTAGTCTCTGGGCCTTTAATCATCCTAGTTACTCTTCTCTGCACTTTTTCCAAAGTCTCAACATCTTTTTTATATTGTGGTGGCCAAAACTGGATGCCATTTTCCAACTCATTATACATTCCCATATCCTGGCCCCTAAGCACCACACCAAGGATTCCTTCATTGGCAAGAATGGCAGGAATTAGCCAAGTGTATAACACACACACACCCCAAGGCTGTTACAGCCATTTACGTTTTCTCACTGTCAATGGGCAATTCTCAGTTGGCTATGGCTTCACTCTTGGCCTGAAGGAAAGATTTTAATCTAGCCTAGCCCTATTTGTCAATTGTCTGCCAAGTCTAACTAAGGAGCCAGGCTGAGCTGGGAAGTGTCTGAATACCTATGATTTATTGCCAAGCCTTGATCATGGAGCTTGAAAACTACAGAACAATTTTTGGAGATCTTGGTACAGGTAATCCTCAACTTACGACTACAGAAGAGCCCAAAATCTCCATTATTAAGTACAGCAATTATTAAGTGAATTTTGCCCTGTTTTATGACCTATCTTGCAATATTTGCTAAGCAAATCGCTGCAGTTGTTGTAAATCATCTGGTCATTAAATGAATCTGTCTTTGCTTATTGAAAGCTGGCTGGGAAGGTTACAAATAGTGATCACGTGACCTTGAGACAATGCAACTGTCATAGATACCACGTCAGTCGCCAAGCGTCTGAATTTTGATCACATGACCATGGGATGCTGTAATAGTCACAAGTGTGAAAAATAGTCGTGTCGCTTTTTTCAGTGCCGTTGTAACTTCAGATGGTCACTAAATGAGTGGGTTGTAAGTTGGGGACTATCTGTATTCAAGGTTTTCAGGAGATACCTATGGATTTAGGACCTCAAGATTTCCTCTTCTGTCTTAAATTAGACGTTTTATACCACTGCGCTCTTGTCCATCATTTTGGGTCCTTCTCTTCTCCTTCAGCATCCTCAAGAAGGAATCATGAAAGCCAAGATGGCAGCCACAATCATGTGATCAAAGCCCCACTCTTTTTTACATGGATCATGGTGCATAGTAAGAAAGAGTAAGGCTTCAATGGCGTGGTTTTGGTAACATTTTCGACTCCTTGAAGTTGGACTGAAACTGGATTTTGGCCAAAATGTGTCCAAACTATTAGCAAAGGACCACTTGTAACATTCTCATTAAATGGGAATAAATAATAATAATAATAATAATAATAATAATAATAATAATAATAATAATAATAATAATAATAATAATAATAATAATAATAATAATAATAATAATAATAATAACAACAACAACAACAACAACGACGACGACGATGACGATGATGATGTTGGAAGGGACCTTGGAGGTCATCTAGTCCAACCCCCTGCTCAGGCAGGAAACCCTACACCATTTCGGACAGATGGCTGTCCAGTCTCTTCTTAAAAACTTCCAGTGTTGGAGCATTCACCACTTCTGGAGGCAGGTTGTTCCACTGATTAATTGTTCTAACTGTCAGGAAATTTCTTCTTAGTTCTAGGTTGCTTCTCTCCTTGATTAGTTTCCCTCCGTTGCTTCTTGTCCTGCCTTCAGGCACTTTGGAGAATAGCTTGACTCCCTCTTCTTTGGGGCAGCCCCTGAGATATATTAATGTTCGTGTCACTAAACAAATGGTTGTAGGTTGAGGTTTATTGTGTGGACATGTGGAAGCAAGGATAGCAAAGTCTGGAGAAAAATAGCGAGATTTAGCTATATTTCCTTTTTTCTACCACTCTTTAAATTCTTCGTCTCACTATTACGCCGTTACTCCAAGTTGTCTTTAATCAATTCATTAAAACATTTACATAGCCGCCCATCTTCTAAGCAACTCTGGGTGGTTCCCAGTCACAAGTTAAAACAACATACAATACCATATTAACACTATAAAACTAAACACATTAAAACGTTAAAAACAACAAAAACCTGGCGCCAGGTCAAACTTCTGATGTGCAGCCATCTAACCTTCTCCCTTGAGGGAAAAACGGGCCTTCAAAGCTTTATGGGAGGTTAAAAGGGGTGGAGCCCTGCCAATCTTCAGGGGGCAGAGTGTTACATAGGGTAGGGCAGTGGTGGCGAACCTATGGCACGGGTGCCAGAGGCGGCACTCAGAGCCCTCTCTGTGGGCACGCGCACCGTCGCCCCAGTCCTAGGCCTTCAGCTGGGTTTTATAAAACCTTTTCGCTTCAGGCCTCCGCCGCCGTGTGCAAAAAAAAAAAAAGGTACAATCAGTCAATTTCAACTTCTTGAGGGGAAAAAAAAGATCTTGCAAAGTTGGAATTGATTGATTGAACTTTTTAGTCCCACCCTGTCTGCCGTTACCACTGCAGCCACGCCAACCCAATTGGCCATGCCCACCCAATGGGCCACACCCAGCCAATGGGCCACACCCACCCGGCACTCGATGATGCATAAGTGGGTTTTGGGTTGCAGTTTGGGCACTCAGTCTCTAAAAGGTTCGCCATCACTGGGGTAGGGGCTGCCACTGAAAAGCACCCATCAGATGGCAACATTTAGGGAAAGGGACTAGGAGCATGCCCACTCTATTTGACTTGGTAGGACAGGTAGATGTCCTTAGGGAAAGGTGCTCCCAGCCTGTGCCATATCAGGCTTTGAAGATGATGACCAGCATCTTGAATTGCACCCAGAAAGAAACTGAAGCCACACAACAGAGGTGTTACAGGGGCAAACTTAGGAGCGTCCTTTATTGTACACGCCTCTGCATTCTGGACCATTTGAAGTTTCTGCATAGTCTTTAAGGGCAGCCCCATGCAGTAGCCCCACTACAGACTGAAGTGCAGTAATCCAACCAGGAGGTGATCAAGGCATGAGTGACCCTGAGCAAATCCTCCCTGTTGAGGAAATTGGTGCAATAGACAAATCTGTGCAAAGCCGCCCCGCCCCCCCAGTCTCTGCACCTACAGGCAGTCATAGAACATAGAATAATAGAGTTGGAAGGGTCCTTAGAGGTCTTCTAGTCCAACTCCCTTGTCCAGTCTCTTCTTGAAAGCCTCCAGTGATGGAGCACCCACAACTTCTGAAGGCAAGCTATTGCATTGGTTGATTGCTCTTACCTTTGGGAAATTTTTCCTTAGTTGTAGGTCGCTTCTCTAACTGAGCCCCAAATTTCTGTTGCTAAGCAAGTCAGTTGTTAAGGGAGTTTTCCCCTATTTTATGACCTTTCTTGCCAGAGTTGTTAAGTGGATCACTGCAGTTGCTAAGTTAGTAACACGGTTGTTAAGTGAATCTGGCTTCCCCACTGACTTTGCTTGTCAGAAGGTTGCAAAAGGGGATCACATGACACCCCCCCCCCCCCGGAGACAGAGCAACCGTCATAAACATGAGTCAGTTGCCAAATGTCCAAAATTTGATCCCGTGACCACGGGGATGCTGCAAATATGAAAAACAGTCTTAAGTCCCTTTTTTCAGGGCTGTGAAAAAATGTTCACTAAACAAATGGTTGTAAGTCGAGGTCTATCTGTATATGTATGCAGGACCCTTCGTCCATCAGAAGCCTAATTGTTGCCGCGATGCTGTTGAGACAGAGAAGTCAAGAGAATGGAGGATTGTTTTTCAGCAAATTATTCCTTACTTGCCTGCCATTTGGGAAGGGAGAGAGAGGTATAGATCGGAGAAGATGTTGTTTTAGACTGAATTGCAATAGGTTTTGCTTTTTCAATAATAGCTAGTTAGGAGCCAGGCTGAGTTATATCCAACAGCTGCCTAACAGTGGCGACTTGTGCTGCTGGCCCTGAACAGTTTTTGTGGGTCAATGGTTATCACAAATGTTGTTTTGTGACCTGTGATAGTCAATGCCTGTAATCAAGTCAAAGGCAGCCCGTGGAGAATTGCTCATGAGAAGGAATATTAGTTGATCTCCTTCCATTTCCCACCTCACAGAAAGGACTGTAGAGCTGCAGGAGTTCTCAGAATAACAATAATCGACGTTTTAAACAAACAAAAGGTCATAGCATTTCCCTTTACTTCTAAATATACATGTGTGATTCTGGGGAAGCTAAGAAAAATACAGGTAGTCCTCGACTTACGAACACAATTGAGCACTAAATTTATGCTGCTAAATGAAACCTTTGTTAAGGGAGTTTTGCCCCATTTTGCGACTTTTCTTGCCATAGCTGTTAAGTGAATCATTGCATTTGTTAAGTTAGTAACACGGTTATTAAGTGAATCTGGCTTCACCCATTGACTTTGCTTGTCAGACGGTCGCAAAAGGGGATCCCATGACCCCAGGACACTGCAACCGTCATAAATATGAGCCAGTTGCCAAGGGTCTGAATTTTGATCACATTAACCGTGGGGTGCTGCAATGATCCTAAGTATGAAAGTATCATAAGTCCCTTTTTTCGGTGTTGTTGTAACTTGGAATGGTCACTAAATGGACTGTTGTAAGTCGAGGACTACCTGTACCAACAAGAGAGTAGAGGACAGCAAGTGATGGAAGGCAAAACTGATGACAACTTAACTCATAAAGCTTTTTGGATGAGAAACAAAGAGTTTTTTCAAGGAAAAACAAAGTCCAGCTGCCTTTTGGAAAAAGCACCTTTGGGACAACCATGACTTGGATGACTGAGAATCTCCCTAGACACTTAATTTATAAACAGCAATTCAGCCCAGGTGAGCAGAAAGCTGGGAAGAAACATTTTGAAGCCCAGGTAGTCCTCGACTTGCAATCTCAATATAGCCCCAAAGTGAAGCAGTTGTTAAGTGAGTTTTGCCCATTTTAATAATAATAATAATAATAATAATAAAGTTGGAAGGGACCTTGGAGGTCATCGAGTCCAACCCCCTGCTCAGGCAGGAAACCCTATACCATTTCGGACAAATGGCTGTCCAATCTCTTCTTAAAAACTTCCAGTGTTTTACGATCTTTCTTGTTAAGTGAATCACTGCAGCTGTTCAGGTAATAACAGTAACCTGCCTTCTCCACTGATTTTCCTTGACAGAAGGTCGCAAAAGGGATCACATGACCCTGTGACGCTGTAACCGTCATAAATATGAACCAGTTGCCAAGGGTCCAGATTTTGATCACATGACTATGGGAATGCTGTAATGGTCCTAAAGTGTGAAAAATGGTCATAAGTCACTTTTCTGAGTTATGTTGTAACTTTGAACACTCACTAAACAAATGATTGTATGTCGAGGACTCCCTGTGTTCTTGGACGCTCATCCTTAATGAAACCACCATAAATGGACCTGGAGAAGTCTCTTCCTTTGCAAGATTTTGTAGGTTAACAATACTGTGGAAAGCCAAGAAAAAATAAGTCAGAGCAAATCAATGTAAACTTCTCACTTGAGGCACAGATTCGAATTACGACCATATTGCACAGCTCCTAGAAAAGCTCCTAGACCCAGCTCCCAGAAAAGTTCATAACGCTGGGAAGGGCAAAAGAGGGTGATCAGCAGCAAGGTGGATGGACTCAGTTAAAGTACAGATAGTCCTCAACTTACGACCACAACTGAGCCTCAGATTTCTGTTGCTGGCTGGCTTAAACTCCAGAAGGAAAGATGGAAAATAAATTGTCCTTTAATTTTTTATCAATGACAACTTTTGAGAATAAATTGGTGCCTATATATATTGCATCATGCGGAGCCTGCGCCCACCCCAGCTCCAGCAATGTGAAAAAAGTCGCGATACGTCGTGACACATCACGTGACGCGGCGAGTTGACACTCGTGATCTAAACTATCATCTAATGTCTATTCTCCCCCCCCCCATCTATCTTTAAAATTCACTAAGCCTTTGGTGTAAGTTGCCTTTTTTTTGTGTGGGGGGGGGAGGCGTTCTCAATAGTGTTTGTGCGATGTGCTGATTAGTGTTCTAAATGTATTTATTCCTAAAATGTATACATTATGGCAAGCTGTTTTGGGCCGAAAGGAGATATGTAAATTTATCCATAGTTTTTCCTTACTATTTATGCTGGGAACCAAAACACCATCAATATGCCCCTCTTTTCTTCTCTTCATCCATAATTTTATTTCTTTGACGTGCTGAGGCGTTTTATCAAAGAGTCTTTTGACAAAAGTCTTTTGACAAAAAGACAGAAACCTTTCATATTAAGTTGAATGGTCAGCCTGGAAGCCTTTAGCAAACTACAATGTCTAATAGAACAGAAAAATGCTGCAACATCAGATCTAACAAAAAAGTGCAATTGTAGAACAGTGGGCTATATACTTGCACACCTATTAACATAAAGTCATGCAACATGTTCTGCAGTTGTTTCTTCAAACTCACGAGGAACAAAGAGTTACTAATTAAAAGACAATCCATTTCAAACAGGAAAACCTCTGTGTCCAGTCATCAGTCAGATAAAAAGGAGAAAACAGGAAGATGTTATTGTGAAGATGGAAGCTTATCATTATAATTATAGATAGAGATAGTCTTTGACTTAGGACCAGAATTAGGACCAGAATTTCCATTGTGATTGTATAATTAGGTATGTCTAGTCTAATGAAGAAAAGGACGAGGGGTGACATGTTAGTGTTCCAGTATCTCAGGGGCTGCCCCAAAGAAGAGGGAGTCAAGCTATTCTCCAAAGCGCCTGAAGGCAGGACAAGAAGCAACGGATGGAAACTAATCAAGGAGAGAAGCAACCTGGAACTAAGGAGGAAATTTCTGACAGCTAGAACAAATAATCAGTGGAACAACCTGCCTCTAGAAGCTGTGAATGCTCCAACACTGGACGTTTTTAAGGAGAGACTGGACAGCCATTTGTCTGAAATGGTATAGGGTTTCCTGTCTGAGCAGGGGGTTGGACTGGATGACCTCCAAGGACCCTTCCAACTTTTTATTATTATTATTATTATTATTATTATTATTATTATTATTATTATTATTATTATTATTATTACTACTACTACTACTTTATTCATTAGGCATGAACCTCAGTCAACTGAACATTCAAATTGGTTGGTGCTGATGGTTGACACGGGTTGCTACCAGCATCCTAGGTATCTATTATTATTATTATTATTATTGAGTCACACCCAATTTTATGACCATTTTTCCCACGGTTGTTAATCAAATCACTGCAGTTGTTAAATGAATCACACAGTAATTAAGTGAATCTGACTCACCCTATTGACTTTGTTGGAAGCCAGTGGGAAGCTCGTAAACAGCAATCACATAACCCAAGGATACTACATTGTTGTAAATACATGCCCATTGCCAAGTGCTCAAATTTTGATCATGTGACTACTGCAATGGTCATAAGAGTGAGGAGCAGTCATAAGTCATTTTTTTCAGTGCCGTTGTAGCTTTGAATGGTTGCTAAATGAATCGTTCTAAGTCAACGACTATCTGTAGTCCTTGACTCATAATCACAGTTGGGATGAGAAAATATGTCATTAAATGGTGCGGTTGTTAAGTGAGACCTCGTGTAATGGTGACTTCCAACCTTCCTTGCCAGCTGGAAAAGAAGCTAAGTAGATTCTTTCAATTTCAGTCTTTTATTATGGGTAAATAAAGAACCTCATATATATATAAATGCTTGCCACTCTTTGCTCCTTAAGGATTTATCACCAGAAATCAATAGATAAAATGCACAACCCTTTATCATTGTGACAAGTGAGAAGATTAAAAGCTAAACTGTACATGTCAGCAGTTAAGAGATCAGAAATGGAATTTAGGCAAATATTTTCTTTAACAGAGGAACTTTCTAAGTCAGGGGTCTTCAAACCTGGCCCTTTTATGACTTGTGGACTTCAACTCCCAGAATTCCTCAGCCAAGTCCACAAGTCATAAAAGCGCCAAATTTGAAGACCCCTGTTCTAAGTGATCTTTGTAGCCCTTTAGCTGGAAAATAGTTCGCTCCAGAAATGAAAAAACAAACAAACTACAGGTAGCCCTTGACTTATGACCACAATTGAGTCCAAAATGTGTGTGGCTAAGTGAGATGGTTAAGTGGGTTTTGTCCAGTGGTGGGATTCAAATATGTGAACAGCCGGTTCTCTGTGTGGATGCCACTTCCGGAGGTCCATTCTGGGCCTGGGCAACCAAAAATCAGCTACCGGTTCTGCCGGGAGTGGTGCGAACTGGCTGAATCCCACCAATGGTTTTGCCCCCATTTTACACCTTTCATGCCACAATTTATAAGTGAATCACTGCATTTGCTAAGTTAGTAACAAGATTGTAAAGTGAATCCTGCTTCTTCATTAACTTTGCTTGTCAAAAGGTTGCAAAATGTGTCCCTGGGACACAGCAACTATTATAAAATACAAGCCAGATGCCAAGGGTCCGAATTTTGATCACGTGACCACAAGGATACTGCAACAGTTGTGTGAAAATGGTCAAAAGTCACTTTTTAGGTGCTGTTGTAACTTCAAACGATCACTAAACAAACTGTTGTAAGTCGAGCAGTATCTGTAAAAATAAGCAGATGAGGTGTGGAGTAAGCTTAGCCTGAAATCACATAATTTAAAGACCAGAAAAAAACGTTAAAAGTCCTCTAGTCCAACCGGCTGCTCAGTGGGGGAATTCACTATAAGTAGTCATTGACTTACGACCACAACTGAGCCCAAAATTTGTGTTACTAAGTGAGACAGTTAAATGAACTTTGCCTTGCTTTATGATCTTTCTTGCCACCGTTGTTAAATGAATCACTGCAGTTCCTAAATTAGTAACGCTGTTTTTAGGTGAATCTGGCTTCCCTATTAACTTTGTTTGCCAGTAGGCCACAAAAAGTGATCACACGACCACAGAATACTGCAACCATCACAGCCAAGAATTTGAATTTGGATCACCTGAGCATGAAGCTCATGTGAAAAATGGTAATAAGTCAGTTTTCCCAGTGCCCATTGTAACGTCAAACAGTCATTCAACAAACTGTTGTAAGTCAAGGACTACCTGTAGCAGGTTGAAACTATTGTACAAGAGAATAAATACTATACAGATTAGACATTAGGGAGAATTTGTGGGAAAGACTGTCTTGTGATGTGGTATATTCATCTTTTGAGGTCTTCAAGCAGAGTCTGGAAGGCCTTAGGTTTTAGCAGACCTTGCCCTGAGCCAGAGGGTCAAACTAGATGACTTCCAATATCACTTGCCAATTCTAAAATTCTCCTTTGTGGGGTGCTGCCTCATTGGCTACCTTACTTGAGAGGCCGTGGCACAGCCCAGAATATAAACTAGGGCATGACTCATTCCTAAAACTGACTTCCTGTGACACATTTTAGAAGGCAATTATTTTGTTCCTGCCTTAGCAGATCCTCAAGTGGAGGCCACAAATGAACTTCCAGGGTGTGGAATAAAACAACTGCCCCACTGCCCAACTCTGAGGTGTGAGACTATTGCATCTCTAATTCCCAACTGGCTTAGTTCAATCCAACTAATGGAGGACGAGGGGAAGTGATGCTGCCTAAAGAACAATCAGACAAAGGGTAGGAGCCCTGAGTGTCTTAACAACCAGAGGGGGGGGGGGACTCTAATTGCATCCAGAGTTTTTATGATGGGCCTCTATATAAATGTTTCAAATAAATGTTTTAAATAAACAAACAAGCACATGCCCTAATGGATAAAGCAGTTAAAAGAGGCTGTGGGAACTCCTGCCCACTTGAAAGCATGCAAATGCGTGTAGATAAATAGGTAGCGCTTCGGCGAGAAGACGTGAGCTTTTGGTGTATGGCCACATGACCATGGAAATTGTCTTCGGACAATGCTGACTCATTTGGCCAAGAAAACATAGATGAGACCGTGCCCTAGAGTCGGACACAACTGGACTGGGAAAACTTTACCTTTATTAAACTATAATTAGTTCATCTAGTCCTGTTTTCTGTCTGGTTTATCCGGGATGGCTGTCACGACCTAACATGTAAAGGTTCAGATCATGGGCCTGTTGCAATTTTTCAAACTAGCCTCCCTGGCAGGAAATCTATTTATCTATTTATTTGTTAAATTTACTTACTGTTTATCTCATGCTTAGGACTATTAGCCTAAAATGAAAGGAGTGAACACAGAAGTAAAATAATAGAAGAATATAATGAACTATGAAAAAAGGACATCATAAGAATACATCGATATGATAATCAAAAAGATGGATGGGTGGGCAGCAGAGCTCAAGAGGTAGGGAAGGTGGAATATGCAAATGATATGCAAAGGAAACAGGATGGAAAGTTGCATAATTAAAGTAGGAGCAGCTTGTCATTTGATTTTTTAAAAAACCCACAAATTTGAAATAAATTTTCATGGATAAATGTGTCAAGTTCTGATTAGAACAACAACAAAAAATACCCTACATACAGGCAGTCCTCAGTTTACAACTAGTTGCTTAATGACCATTTGCATTCATGATGGTCACGGCCATTGTAAATGTTTGCACCACCTTGCTCTGGTCACATGATCAAATGTTAGTTGCTTGGCAACCTTTATGATTTCTTATGGCAGTGTTTTGCTGACTGGGGAATTCTGGGAGTTGAAGTCCACCCATCTTCAAGGGGCCAAAGTTGAGAAACACTTTCTTACGGCATTCTGCAGTCACATGACTGTGATTTGTAATTTTTTTTTGCCAGTTTCCAACCAAAAACACCTATTCTAATGAGTGATTCTGCACTTACGACCACCACATTTGATTAATATAATTAACTATAAACCAAGCTGCAAAGCTATTCACAATACCTAATAGTCATGTTGAATGTATGAAGAGGATGCTAAAGACAAGAAATGACAAGTAGTCCTCAACTTATAACCACTCATTTAATGACCTTTCAAAGTTAAAACAAAACTGAAAAAAGAGTGATTTATGACCATTTTCATACTTACGACCATTGCAGCATTCCTCTGACGAAAATGTGGATGCTTGGCAGCTGGCTTGCATTTGTAACGGTTGCAGTGTCCCAGGGCCATGTGATCCCCTTCTGTAATCTTCTGGCAAGGAAAATCAGTGGGGATGCCAGATTCACTTAACAACCATGGCAAAAAAGGTCATAAAATGGGGCAAAGTCACTTAACAGCTATTGTGTGGGGCTCAATTGTGGTTGCAAGTCGAGGAATATTTGTATCAAGAAAAGAAAGGGTCAGGTTTAAGGTCTAAGTCCCAGCTGAATGCCGCAAGGTTGAAGAGCGAAACTTTCAAAAGCTGTCCATCTGCACTAATGAAACTCTTGTGTTTCACTTTCCCTTCTGCCTCTCAATCCCTCCATCCTGTTTAGGATGGAAGGTGCATCTTTTAATGCTTCTGCAGAGAAGGAAATTCTCACCCAGTTCTCTAAAACATCAGGGAGCATCAGACTCTATCCTTAATTGTCAGATGCAAGACAAATATCCGGGGGAGGCCTTATTATCTTTTCTTTCCCAACCCTGCAGTAACAGAATAACAGGGTTGGAAAGGACTTTGGTGGTCTTCTAGTCCAACCCCTCTGCTCAGGCATATACCATTTCAGACAAACGGTTGTCCAATCTCTTCTTAAAAACTTCCAGAGGCAAGTCGTTCCATTGGTTAATTGTTCTCATTATTAGGAAATTTCTCCTTAGTTCTAGGTTGTTTCTCCCTTTGGTTAGTTTCCATCCGTTGCTGCTTCTTCTGCCTTCAGGTGCTTTGGAGAATGGGTTGACTCTTCTTTGTGGCAGCCCCTCAAATATTGAAACACTGCTATCATATCACCCAATTAATTACTGATAATCAATCACCCAAGTAATTACTAATCTATAGGTAAAGGGGAGGGGGGGCGTGACGGCTGAGCAGTTAAAGACACTAAGCTTGTTAGCTGGAAGCTGAGAGTGCAGGTTTGAGACCCGAGCACTGGATAACTGGATGAGCTCAGCTCCTGCCCACCTTCGAAAGCATGCAAATGCGAATAGATAAATAGGTACCACTTCGGTGGGAAGGTAACAGCATGCATTTTTGTTGGATAGCCATGCTGGCCACATGACTATGGAAAATGTCTTTGGACAATAATGGCTCTCTTGGTCAAGAAATCTGTCTGAAATGGTATAGGGTTTCCTGCCTGAGCAGGGGGTTGGACTAGATGACCTCCGAGGTCTCTTCCAACTTGATGATGATGATGATGAGCCTTGCGCCCTAGAATCAGACACAACTGGACAGGGGAAACCTTTATCTTTAGATAAAGGAGGCAAAGAGAAAAAGGAATGTCAGCATTTTGCCATTTTTTTGACAGTAATGAAAGCCAGACTGATTTCGGGCAGAGTAAATGTGTGGAATTGAGAAGATGATTGCCTGAAAAGAGAAAGAAAGTATAAATAGAATAGATTATAGACTAGACTAGACTAGACTAGATTTTACTAGATTAGGCTGACCTCAGAAGTAACCTACCCACCAGCATCTTTAAAATAAGACCATTGTCTTAAATATGTAAATAAAACTGTACACTAACGGAGGCAAATACAATTTTTCTAAGGTTTTCTTGTCAGGCAAGAATCATCTTAAATTCAAGGCCATCTTTTTTTTATAAATACAGATATATCTAAAAAGATTAGATGAAGAATTAATACCAAGCTGATCCTATTTCTGCAAAAATCCCAGGATTATTTTATATTTGTGTGCTTTCAATATATATATATATATATTGTAAGCTATTGTTGCACACTTTCCAAAAAGGTTTAAGAGGAAACTTACATTCTTTACATATATAAAATAATCCTGGGACTTTTGCAGAAATAGGATCAGCTTGGTATTAATTCTTCATCTAATCTTTTTAGATATATCTGTATTTATAAAAAAAGATGGCCTTGAATTTAAGATGATTCTTGCCTGACAAGGAAACCTTAGAAAAATATATATCTTAAAGTTGCCAATGTTGAGAAACACCAAATCAAAGGAAAGTCTGAGCAGACATAAAACAGCTATCTTTGAAAGGATAGGTGGAAAAAAAGTTTATCTAGAAATAATAGGTAACTAATCTTATTTTGAGTGTATTTGCTTATGCCTAATTTTTAGCCTCCAGTATTTTATTTTCTCTGTGCAAAATCAGTACAGGTAGTCCTCAACTTGCAACAGTTCGTTTAATGACCGTTCAAAGTTACAAAGTGATTGAAAAAAGTGACTTATGACCATTTTTCACACATATGAGCGTTGTGGCATCCCCATGGTCACATGATCAAAATTCAGATTCTTGGCAACTGACTCGTATTTATGACGGTTGCAGTGTCCCGGGGTCACGTGATCCCCTTCTGCAAACTTCTGCCAAGCAAAGTCAATGGGGAAAGCCAGATCCACTTAACAACCATGATACTAACTTAACAACCTCAGTGCTTCATTTAATAACGATGGCAAGAAAAGCCGTAAAATGGGGCAAAACTCACTTAATAAATATTTCACTTAGCAACAGAAATAGGCAACATGGAATCCTCTTAATAGGTTGCCTCTAATTAGCAACAGGTCAGCACTATCTTGAAGTTTGTACTCAGCCATATATCTTATATAATTATATAATCAAACTTCTTAACCACTTATCTCCCCCACAGAGGGGCTCTTCCTTCTGCTTGTTTCTGTCTAGTTACAATCTGCAACTTTATAATTTTACTTCCTTTACCCTATTTTGCTTGGACTATTTAAAGCTAAAAGGGATTGTTATGATCTCACTTTTCGTTTCTTCTTTAAGTAATGTTTGCTTTTATTTAGCTCTTGTGAGATTTGTCCCTCTTCCCAAACACTCAGCTCAACCCAGCCAGGAAATGCCATTATAGAATTGACTTCATATTTATCTTTTTATTTCCTTTTCCAATAAGGCGTATATATTATAGAAGGCCTGCACCGGGGTTACAAGACGATCTAACTGAGTCAACCATCTGGAAGACAGGTGACATATAAGTGACAGGCAACTATTAAGCCAATACACTAACATAGGAGATAAAACAAAGTGTGTAGATCCTGAGGATTTCTAGGATATGTGCTTTGAGATCTCCAATTTTTCATCTTAAAAGCTATTCGTGCTATTAAAAGCATAACATAAATTGTGCACCTTAATCTGTGCTCTTAAATCAATGCCAGAGTCCTCCCATATATCCTCAAAGGCCCAGAGAATTATAATAATAATAATAATAATAAAGTTGGAAGGGACCTTGGAGGTCATCTAGTCCAACCCCCTGTTCAGGCAGGAAACCCTACACCATTTCAGACAAATGGCTGTCCAGTCTCTTCTTAAAAACTTCCAGTGTTGGAGCATTCACCGCTTCTGGAGGCAGGTTGTTCCACTGGTTAATTGTTCTAACTGTCAGGAAGTTTCTCCTTAGTTCTAGGTTGCTTCTCTCCTTGATTAGTTTTTTTTTTTAAATGCCAATGAACCGCAACAGCGCACCACATGAACCTTGGACTGGTGTATTTCACCATCTTTGATTATTAATCATGCCGTATGCCTTATATTTGGCAGCACATATAAAAAGAATTTTTCATGCATAATAATGGCTGTGTATGTGTATATATATATATATGCGAGTATGAGTAACAACCTATAGTAGAGGTATAAATAGTAATTAGGCTGACACAACTCTATGGTAACTTTATACCTTTGCCTTATTTCAGTTCCATGCTCCACTTCACTAGCTGGGTGTTTTTTCCCAGCAATAATTGTTAAAGTTTGGTGCTCTGTGTTTTGTTAATGTGGAATGGCCCGCAATGCAATAAGAATTGAGCAAGACCAGTCTATATAAATAGGAGATAACATATCAATGGAGTTTCAATTCCTTCTTTATTTCCAGTGTCTTTACAAAAAACTGTTTCACACTGTGGGAAGTCAGCCCCCTCAGAGAAGGAAATATTAAAAGGGCAGAATATTATATTTCCTCAAAGGATCTTAAAGAGGCAGAAAAGCATGCCCAGTTTTTCCTAATAGCCCCAAGTCTCCCTCCCCCAAGCAGAAACCAGCTCTGTAGAAATGCAGCTGTGATAATCCATTCAGGAAGGTTGGAGCGCTCCAGCTAGAAGATTAAGAAGACAAAGATACCTAAAATCTGCATACCCCACCCAAACTCTAAGAGAGGACATAATAGGATTAACCCACAGATGCCAAAGGGGCACACTCAGACTCAGGTCAAAGTACATGACACAGGAAATACAAAGCCTCAAACAGGAACAGGAAACCACCTCAAGAGCCCCAGAGGGTATAAAAACCCACTCCCTACATGTGCTCTTTCTCTTTTTTCTTCCAGAGCCATCTTTCTGTCTGACTCTCTTCTTCAATAAACTACAACCTTCTTTCTAAAGCAGTCGCCATGTTGTTTATTCCCGGCTTGGACTGGACCCTGATGAAGACGTTTCCTTCAACAACACATTCCCGTCAAAATATTCATAGAGTAGACTCATAGAATCACAGGACTGGAAAGGAACTTAGAGGTCTTCTAATCCAACCCTCTGCCGAGGCAGGAGCCCTTGTACCATCCCACATAAATGGCTGTCCAATTTTTTTCTTGAAAACCTCCAGCAAAGGAGCACCAGGCTCCAGGCTGTTCCCACTGTAAGAAAATGTCGCCTTAGTTCTAGGTTGGCTCTCTCTTTGATAAGCTTCCATCTGTTACTGCTTGTCCTGCCCTCAGGTGCTTCGGAGAATAGATTGATCCCTTTTCTGCGTGTTAGCTCCACAAGTATTGGAAGATGGCTATCATTGTCACCACTAATCCTTCTCTTGGTTAGGCTAAACACTCGAAACACTCTGTGCTGTTTTGATGCCATCAGATTAAACATCTCCAAATGCAGAATATTAATGCCTCAGCAAAAGACCTTTTTTAAAAAAATCTGGCAAGGCCAGTGAGACCTCTGAAATTCAAGGAGCATTTGAGCCACTTGTCTTATAAGTGGAGACGTATTTCTGACTCGCTAGCCAGCGTGAATAAGCTGGTACTGGCAGGAAGCAAAGGGCAGAAAGAGAGAGACAATAGGGCGATTTTCGCCTACACCTGCCATAAATCATTCTGGCAGCTGGTTTTCCAAGTGCCGTTCACTCCAATTGGGAGGTGTGTTCCTTTTTTTTTTTTTTTTGTTCCTTTTAAGCTGACGATGCAGGATTCAGTCTCGGTACAGTTCACCTGCAAAACATATACTCCCTTTCTAAGCGGTGTGTGCTTGGGCCTGACTCCTGCCCAACTTGGCAACCGGAGAAAATAACTTCCATTTGCTATCAAATGATTACCAAGAAAGAGAAAGCAGGAAGATTTCACTTTCAGAGAAGTGGGGTTATGGCATGGCAACCATTGCCCATCAAAGTGACATAACCTATGTCCTGCAGGCTTTGTGTGGCTCCCTAAAAGCATAAATAGACCAGGTGGTTCCCCAGACCACTAAATTAAACCCTCCCCCCCCAAATATTCCTGTTTGGGGAAAAGGGTGAAATCATTATGGTGTAGGTGTTGGAAAGGTCCTGAGAGATCATCTAGCACAGTATTTTTCCACTTCAGCAACTTTCATCAAGATCTGTGGGCTTCAACTCCCATAATTCCCCAGCTAGCATGGCTGACTGGGGAATTCTGGGAGTCGAAGTCCACAACACTTAAATTTGCCCAGTTTGAAAAACACTGATCAAGTCTCTTATGTTATGGAAGAGTCTTGTAATATTTTGTGTTGTTTTTCAGTCACTAAGTTGGGTCCAACTCTTCATGGTCCCCTAGAACATAGCACGCCTGGACACCTCCCCCCCCTCCATCCAGAGTCGGCCCAAATTCATGTTCCTTGTGTCAATGACACTATCTAACCATGATCTTATCCTCTGCCTTCCATCTTTCCCAAAATCAGGATCTTTCCAATGAGTCCTCTCTTCTCATTTAGTGGCCAACCTATTCAGCTTCAGGATATGTCCTTCCAAAGAACAGCCAAGGTTGATTTCCTTTAGCAGTCTTCTAATACGGGGGGGGGGGGGAATATAGTAAGAACAAGTAACATACTAACACCTGAATGTGTTTGTTTACTTCTTCCATTCAGTTGTGTCTCATTCAGAAACTGCCTAGACAAGTTCCTGCAGTTTTCTTGGCAAGTTTTTCAGAAGTGGTTTGGCATTGTCTCCTTCCTAGGGCTGAGAGAAAGTGACTGGCCCAAAGTCACCCAGCTGGCTTTGTGCCCAAGTTGGGACTGGAATTTAGACTTTCTAACAGGATTCTAAACTGCTATGCCAAACTGGCTGTCTGGGCTATTATCTTTGGGTTAACAAATCATAATCTGTTTGCTTACATGCATGGCAGCTTAATGCTAAGACAACCTCCTCTATGAAGTCCATTTTAGCTAAATCTAGACAACAGGGTCATCACACACAGAGTATGGACTCCAAGGGATACTATAAGTCTTGCCAAGGTTTCAGGCACACCCCAAAATTGCCTACCCCTCTTTTAAATTCCCCCTCCACACACACTTTTTTCACACCAGAGAAAAGAGAAAATCATGGCCGCCCATCGGGCCTTTTTTGACCCCACTTCAAGCATGTCCTTGAATTCTTTTTTCATTGTGTCAAACTGCCACATTAAATATATAGACAGATAAATTCCATCAAATCAAACCCAGGTGTGGTTTTATCCACATTGTAGTCCTAACTCCACCTATCTGTTTGAGTGGCTTCTCCTTTGCTGAGGTGCTCCCACATTTTTGCAGTCTGAAAATCACAGATGGGTAGTTGGGTGTGTGGAAAAGGGTAAGTGATGGTTTATGGCCCATTCTGCACAGGCAAAAAGTGTGAGACTCCATGGAATTGCTGTCAATAAAGAGTTGGTAATTGTTGGAGGGCAATAGGCTGACTCTGCAAACCGCTTAGAGAGGGCTGTAAAGCACTGGGAAGCTTTATATAAATCTAAGTATTATTGCTACCTCTATCTATCTATCTATCTGTCTGTCTGTCTGTCTGTCTGTCTGTCTATCCATCTAATCTATCTGTTTATCTCTATCTATCTATCTATCTATCTATCTATCTATCTATCTATCTATCTATCTATCTATCTATCTATCTATCTATCTATCTATCTATCTATCTATCTATCTATCTATCTAATCCATCCATTCATCTATCTATCTATCTATCTATCTATCTATCTATCTATCTATCTATCTATCTATCTATCTATCTATCTA
This sequence comes from Azemiops feae, assembly GCA_023970755.1. Lineage (NCBI taxonomy): Eukaryota > Metazoa > Chordata > Lepidosauria > Squamata > Viperidae > Azemiops > Azemiops feae. Next base: position 194,488 of record JALGBA010001959.1, read on the forward strand.
TCTATCTATCTATC
>JALGBA010001960.1:0-19497 GCA_023970755.1 Azemiops feae
AAAAAAACCTTTTCATGTCCTGAGCACAGAAATCCCTGACCCCGGCATCAGAAATTTCCTTCTCCAGACAACAAAAAAAGCTCAATTTTTAAAAACTAGAAAAAGCACCATTTTTAAGCATGAAATTTAACCTTGAATCTCACTCTGGCGTCCGTTTTTACATTTGGGTGAAAAAAAACTTTTCATGTCCTGAGCACAGAAATCCCTAAACCCGGCATCAGAAATTTCCTTCTCCAGACAACAAAAAAAGCTCAATTTCTAAAAACTAGAAAAAGCACCATTTTTAAGCATGAAATTTAACCTCGAATCTCACTCTGGCGTCCATTTTTACATTTGGGTCAAAAAAACCTTTTCATGTCCTGAGCACAGAAATCCCTGACCCCGGCATCAGACATTTCCTTCTCCAGACAAGAAAAAAAGATCAATTTTTAAAAACTAGAAAAACAGCATTTTTAAGCATGAAATTTAACCTCGAATCTCAGTCTGGCATCCGTTTTTACATTTGGGTCCAAAAAAAACTTTTCATCTCCACTGAGCACAGAAATCCTCCCTAGACGGACCCACGGCATCATGAATTTCCTTCTCCAACACCAAAGAAAAGCCTCATTTTTTAAAAACTAGAAAAAGTCAACCATTTTTTAATCATGGAAATTTTAAACCTCGCTCTCACTCTGAGTGTCCATTTTTACATTTGGGTCAAAAAAACCTTTTCATGTCCTGAGCACAGAAATCCCTGACCCCGGCATCAGACACTTCCTTCTCCAGACAACAAAAAAAGCTCAATTTTTAAAAACTAGAAAAACAGCATTTTTAAGCATGAAATTTAACCTCGAATCTCAGTCTGGCGTCCGTTTTTACATTTGGGTGAAAAAAAACTTTTCATCTCCCGAGCACAGAAATCCCTGACCCCGGCATAAGAAATTTCCTTCTCCAGACAACAAAAAAAGCTCAATTTTTAAAAACTAGAAAAAGCACCATTTTTAAGCATGAAATTTAACCTCGAATCTCACTCTGGTGTCCATTTTTACATTTGGGTCAAAAAAACATTTTCATGTCCTGAGCACAGAAATCCCTGACCCCGGCATCAGACACTTCCTTCTCCAGACAACAAAAAAAGCTCAATTTTTAAAAACTAGAAAAAGCACCATTTTTAAGCATGAAATTTAACCTTGAATTTCACTCTGGCGTCCGTTTTTACATTTGGGTCAAAAAAAACTTTTCATCTCCTGAGCACAGAAATCCCTGACCTCGATATCAGAAATTTCCTTCTCTAGACAACAAAAATGCTCAATTTTTAAAAACTAGAAAAAGCACCATTTTTAAGCATGAAATTTAACCTTGAATCTCAGTCTGGCGTCCGTTTTTACATTTGGGTGAAAAAAACCTTTTCATCTCCTGAGCACAGAAATCCCTGACCTCGACATCAGAAATTTCCTTCTCTAGACAACAAAAATGCTCAATTTTTAAAAACTAGAAAAAGCACCATTTTTAAGCATGAAATTTAACCTTGAATCTCAGTCTGGCGTCTGTTTTTACATTTGGGTGAAAAAAAACTTTTCATCTCCTGAGCACAGAAATCCCTGACCTCGACATCAGAAATTTCCTTCTCTAGACAACAAAAATGCTCAATTTTTAAAAACTAGAAAAAGCACCATTTTTAAGCATGAAATTTAACCTTGAATCTCAGTCTAGCGTCCGTTTTTACATTTGGGTGAAAAAAAACTTTTCATCTCCTGAGCACAGAAATCCCTGACCTCGACATCAGAAATTTCCTTCTCTAGACAACAAAAATGCTCAATTTTTAAAAACTAGAAAAAGCACCATTTTTAAGCATGAAATTTAACCTCGAATCTCAGTCTGGCGTCCGTTTTTACATTTGAGTCAAAAAAAACTTTTCATCTCCTGAGCACAGAAATCCCTGACCCCGGCATCAGAAATTTCCTTCTCCAGACAACAAAAAAAGCTCAATTTTTAAAAACTAGAAAAAGCACCATTTTTAAGCATGAAATTTAACCTTGAATCTCACTCTGGCGTCCGTTTTTACATTTGGGTCAAAAAAAACTTTTCATCTCCTGAGCACAGAAATCCCTGACCTCGATATCAGAAATTTCCTTCTCTAGACAACAAAAATGCTCAATTTTTAAAAACTAGAAAAAGCACCATTTTTAAGCATGAATTTAACCTGAATCTCAGTCTGGCGTCCGTTTTTACATTTGGGTGAAACAAACTTCATCTCTGAGCACAGAAATCCTGACCTCGACATCAGAAATTCTTTCTAGACAACAAAAATGCTCAATTTTAAAACTAGAAAAAGCACCATTTTAAGCATGAAATTTAACCTTGAATCTCACTCTGGCGTCCGTTTTTACATTTGGGTCAAAAAAAACTTTTCATCTCCTGAGCACAGAAATCCCTGACCTCGATATCAGAAATTTCCTTCTCTAGACAACAAAAATGCTCAATTTTTAAAAACTAGAAAAAGCACCATTTTTAAGCATGAAATTTAACCTTGAATCTCAGTCTGGCGTCCGTTTTTACATTTGGGTGAAAAAAAACTTTTCATCTCCCGAGCACAGAAATCCCTGACCCCGGCATCAGAAATTTCCTTCTCCAGACAACAAAGAAAGCTCAATTTTTAAAAACTAGAAAAAGCACCATTTTTAAGCATGAAATTTAACCTTGAATTTCACTCTGGCGTCCGTTTTTACATTTGGGTCAAAAAAAACTTTTCATCTCCTGAGCACAGAAATCCCTGACCTCGATATCAGAAATTTCCTTCTCTAGACAACAAAAATGCTCAATTTTTAAAAACTAGAAAAAGCACCATTTTTAAGCATGAAATTTAACCTTGAATCTCAGTCTGGCGTCCGTTTTTACATTTGGGTGAAAAAAAACTTTTCATCTCCTGAGCACAGAAATCCCTGACCTCGACATCAGAAATTTCCTTCTCTAGACAACAAAAATGCTCAATTTTTAAAAACTAGAAAAAGCACCATTTTTAAGCATGAAATTTAACCTTGAATCTCACTCTGGCGTCCGTTTTTACATTTGGGTCAAAAAAAACTTTTCATCTCCTGAGCACAGAAATCCCTGACCTCGATATCAGAAATTTCCTTCTCTAGACAACAAAAATGCTCAATTTTTAAAAACTAGAAAAAGCACCATTTTTAAGCATGAAATTTAACCTTGAATCTCAGTCTGGCGTCCGTTGTTACATTTGGGTGAAAAAAAACTTTTCATCTCCTGAGCACAGAAATCCCTGACCTCGACATCAGAAATTTCCTTCTCTAGACAACAAAAATGCTCAATTTTTAAAAACTAGAAAAAGCACCATTTTTAAGCATGAAATTTAACCTTGAATCTCAGTCTGGCGTCCGTTTTTACATTTGAGTCAAAAAAAACTTTTCATCTCCTGCGCAAAGAAATCCCTGACCCCGGCATCAGAAATTTCCTTCTCCAGACATCAAAAAAAGCTTGATTTTTAAAAACTAGAAAAAGAACCATATTTAAGCATGATATTTAACCCCGAAAGTCACTCTGGGGTCCATTTTTACATTTGGGTCAAAAAACGTTTTTCATCTCCTGAGCAAAGAAATCCCTGACCCCGGCATCAGAAATTTCCTTCTCCAGACATCAAAAAAAGCTTGATTTTTAAAATTAGAAAAAGTACCATATTTAAGCATGAAATTTAACCCTGAATGTCACTCTGGTATCCGTTTTTACATTTGGGTGAAAAAAAACTTTTCATCTCCTGAGCACAGAAATCCCTGACCCCGGCATCAGAAATTTCCTTCTGCAGACAACAAAGAAAGCTCAATTTTTAAAAACTAGAAAAAGCACCATTTTTAAGCATGAAATTTAACCTCGAATCTCACTCTGGCGTCCACTTTTACATTTGGGTGAAAAAAAACTTTTCATCTCCTGAGCACAGAAATCCCTGACCCCGGCATCAGAAATTTGCTCCTCCAGACAACAAAAAAAGCACCATTTTTAAGCATGAAATTTAACCTTGAATCTCACTCTGGCGTCCACTTTTACATTTGGGTGAAAAAAAACTTTTCATCTCCTGAGCACAGAAATCCCTGACCCCGGCATCAGAAATTTCCTTCTCTAGACAACAAAAATGCTCAATTTTTAAAAACTAGAAAAAGCACCATTTTTAAGCATGAAATTTAACCTTGAATCTCAGTCTGGCGTCCGTTTTTACATTTGGGTCAAAAAAAAAATTTGCCTCCTTGACATAGAAATCCCTGACCCCGACATCAGAAATTTCTTTCTCCAGACAACAAAAAAAGCTCAATGTTTAAAAACTAGAAAAAGCACCATTTTTAAGCATGAAATTTAACCTCAAATCTCACTCTGGCGTCCATTTTTACATTTAGGTGAAGAAAAACTTTTCATCTCCTGAGCACAGAAATCCCTGACCTCGACATCAGAAATTTCCTTCTCCAGACAACAAAAAAAGCTCAATTTTTAAAAACTAGAAAAAGCACCATTTTTAAGCATGAAATTTAACCTCGAATTTCAGACTGCCGACCGTTTTTACATTTGGGTCAAAAAAAACTTTTCATCTCCCGAGCACAGAAATCCCTGACCCCGACATCAGAAATTTCCTTCTCTAGACAACAAAAATGCTCAATTTTTAAAAACTAGTAAAAGCACCATTTTTAAGCATGAAATTTAACCTCGAATCTCACTCTGGCGTCCATTTTTACATTTGGGTGAAAAAAAACTTTTCATCTCCTGAGCACAGAAATCCCTAAACCCGGCATCAGAAATTTCCTTCTCCAGACAACAAAAAAAGCTCAATTTTTAAAAACTAGGAAAAGCACCATTTTTAAGCATGAAATTTAACCTCGAATCTCACTCTGGCGTCCATTTTTACATTTGGGTCAAAAAAACCTTTTCATGTCCTGAGCACAGAAATCCCTGACCCCGGCATCAGACATTTCCTTCTCCAGACAAGAAAAAAAGATCAATTTTTAAAAACTAGAAAAACAGCATTTTTAAGCATGAAATTTAACCTCGAATCTCAGTCTGGCGTCCGTTTTTACATTTGGGTCAAAAAAAACTTTTCATCTCCTGAGCACAGAAATCCCTGACCCCGGCATCAGAAATTTCCTTGTCCAGACAACAAAAAAAGCTCAATTTTTAAAAACTAGAAAATGCACCATATTTAAGCATGATATTTAACCCCGAAAGACACTCTGGCGTCCATTTTTACATTTGGGTCAAAAAACGTATTTCATCTCCTGCGCAAAGAAATCCCTGACCCCGGCATCAGAAATTTCCTTCCCCAGACATCAAAAAAAGCTTGATTTTTAAAAACTAGAAAAAGAACCATATTTAAGCATGATATTTAACCCCGAAAGTCACTCTGGCGTCCATTTTTACATTTAGGTGAAAAAAAACTTTTCATCTCCTGAGCACAGAAATCCCTGACCCGGCATCAGAAATTTCCTTCTCCAGACAACAAAAATGCTCAATTTTTAAAAACTAGAAAAACACCATTTTTAAGCATGAAATTTAACCTTGAATCTCACTCTGGCGTCCGTTTTTACATTTGGGTCAAAAAAACCTTTTCATCTCCTGAGCACAGAAATCCCTGACCCCGGCATCAGAAATTTCCTTCTCCAGACAACAAAGAAAGCTCAATTTTTAAAAACTAGAAAAAGCACCATTTTTAAGCATGAAATTTAACCTCAAATCTCAGTCTGGCGTCCGTTTTTACATTTGAGTCAAAAAAACCTTTTCATGTCCTGAGCACAGAAATCCCTGACCCCGGCATCAGACATTTCCTTCTCCAGACCACAAAAAAGCTCAATTTTTAAAAACTAGAAAAACAGCATTTTTAAGCATGAAATTTAACCTCGAATCTCACTCTGGCGTCCATTTTTACATTTGGGTGAAAAAAAACTTTTCATGTCCTGAGCACAGAAATCCCTAAACCCGGCATCAGAAATTTCCTTCTCCAGACAACAAAAAAAGCTCAATTTTTAAAAACTAGAAAAAGCACCATTTTTAAGCATGAAATTTAACCTCGAATCTCACTCTGGTGTCCATTTTTACATTTGGGTCAAAAAAACCTTTTCATCTCCTGAGCACAGAAATCCCTGACCCCGGCATCAGAAATTTCCTTCTCCAGACAACAAAAAAACCTCAATTTTTAAAAACTAGAAAAAGCACCATTTTTAAGCATGAAATTTAACCTCGAATCTCACTCTGGCATCCATTTTTACATTTGGGTCAAAAAAAACTTTTCATGTCCTGAGACACAGAAATCCTGACCCCGGCATCAGAATTTATTTCTCCAGGACAACAAAAAAAGCTCCATTTTTAAAACTAGAAAAGCACACCATTTTTAAAGCATGAATTGTAACCTCGAATCTCACCACTCTGCGTCCTTTTTTACATTTGGTGAAAAAAAAAAAAAACTTGTCATGTCCTGAGGCACAGAAATCCCTAAACCCGCATCAGAATGGTCCTTCTCCAGACAAACAAAAAAAAGCTCAATTTTAAAACTAGAAAAAGCACCATTTTTAAGCATGAAATTTAACCTCGAATCTCACTCTGGTGTCCATTTTTACATTTGGGTCAAAAAAACATTTTCATGTCCTGAGCACAGAAATCCCTGACCCCGGCATCAGACACTTCCTTCTCCAGACAACAAAAAAAGCTCAATTTTTAAAAACTAGAAAAAGCACCATTTTTAAGCATGAAATTTAACCTTGAATTTCACTCTGGCGTCCGTTTTTACATTTGGGTCAAAAAAAACTTTTCATCTCCTGAGCACAGAAATCCCTGACCTCGATATCAGAAATTTCCTTCTCTAGACAACAAAAATGCTCAATTTTTAAAAACTAGAAAAAGCACCATTTTTAAGCATGAAATTTAACCTCGAATCTCACTCTGGTGTCCATTTTTACATTTGGGTCAAAAAAACATTTTCATGTCCTGAGCACAGAAATCCCTGACCCCGGCATCAGACACTTCCTTCTCCAGACAACAAAAAAAGCTCAATTTTTAAAAACTAGAAAAACAGCATTTTTAAGCATGAAATTTAACCTCGAATCTCAGTCTGGCGTCCATTTTTACATTTGGGTCAAAAAAACCTTTTCATCTCCTGAGCACAGAAATCCCTGACCTCGACATCAGAAATTTCCTTCTCTAGACAACAAAAATGCTCAATTTTTAAAAACTAGAAAAACAGCATTTTTAAGCATGAAATTTAACCTCGAATCTCAGTCTGGCGTCCGTTTTTACATTTGGGTGAAAAAAAACTTTTCATCTCCCGAGCACAGAAATCCCTGACCCCGGCATCAGAAATTTCCTTCTCCAGACAACAAAAAAAGCTCAATTTTTAAAAACTAGAAAAAGCACCATTTTTAAGCATGAAATTTAACCTCGAATCTCACTCTGGTGTCCATTTTTACATTTGGGTCAAAAAAACATTTTCATGTCCTGAGCACAGAAATCCCTGACCCCGGCATCAGACACTTCCTTCTCCAGACAACAAAAAAAGCTCAATTTTTAAAAACTAGAAAAACAGCATTTTTAAGCATGAAATTTAACCTCGAATCTCAGTCTGGCGTCCGTTTTTACATTTGGGTCAAAAAAAACTTTTCATCTCCTGAGCACAGAAATCCCTGACCTCGACATCAGAAATTTCCTTCTCTAGACAACAAAAATGCTCAATTTTTAAAAACTAGAAAAAGCACCATTTTTAAGCATGAAATTTAACCTTGAATCTCAGTCTGGTGTCCGTTTTTACATTTGGGTCAAAAAAACTTTTCATCTCCTGAGCAACAGAATCCTGACCTCGACATCGAAATTTCCTTCTCTAGACCAACAAAATGCTCAATTTTTAAACTAGAAAAAGCACCATTTTTTTAAGCAGAAATTTAAACCCGAATCCTCATCTGGCGTCCGTTTTTATTACATTTGGGTGAAAAAAAACCTTTCATCTCCTGAGCCAGAAATACCTGACCTCGACATCAGAAATTTCCTTCTCTAACAACAAAATGCTCAATTTTTAAAACTAGAAAAGCACCATTTTTAAGCATGAAATTTCAAACCTCGAATCTCAGTACCTGGCGTCCGTTTTTTTACATTTGGGTGAAAAAAAAACTTTCATCTCCCGAGCACAGAATCCCTGACCCCGGCATCAGAATGTCTTCTCCAACAACAAAAAGCTCAATTTTTTTAAAAACTAGAAAGCACCTTTTTTAAGCATAAATTTAAACCTCGATCTCACTCTGGTGTCCATTTTTACATTTGGGTCAAAAAAACATTTTCATGTCCTGAGCACAGAAATCCCTGACCCCGGCATCAGACACTTCCTTCTCCAGACAACAAAAAAAGCTCAATTTTTAAAAACTAGAAAAATAGCATTTTTAAGCATGAAATTTAACCTCGAATTTCAGACTGGCGACCGTTTTTACATTTGGGTCAAAAAAACCTTTTCATCTCCTGAGCACAGAAATCCCTGACCTCGACATCAGAAATTTCCTTCTCTAGACAACAAAAATGCTCAATTTTTAAAAACTAGAACAAGCACCATTTTTAAGCATGAAATTTAACCTTGAATCTCAGTCTGGCGTCCGTTTTTACATTTGGGTGAAAAAAAACTTTTCATCTCCTGAGCACAGAAATCCCTGACCTCGACATCAGAAATTTCCTTCTCTAGACAACAAAAATGCTCAATTTTTAAAAACTAGAAAAAGCACCATTTTTAAGCATGAAATTTAACCTTGAATCTCACTCTGGCGTCCGTTTTTACATTTGGGTCAAAAAAAACTTTTCATCTCCTGAGCACAGAAATCCCTGACCTCGATATCAGAAATTTCCTTCTCTAGACAACAAAAATGCTCAATTTTTAAAAACTAGAAAAAGCACCATTTTTAAGCATGAAATTTAACCTTGAATCTCAGTCTGGCGTCCGTTTTTACATTTGGGTGAAAAAAAACTTTTCATCTCCCGAGCACAGAAATCCCTGACCCCGGCATCAGAAATTTCCTTCTCCAGACAACAAAGAAAGCTCAATTTTTAAAAACTAGAAAAAGCACCATTTTTAAGCATGAAATTTAACCTTGAATTTCACTCTGGCGTCCGTTTTTACATTTGGGTCAAAAAAAACTTTTCATCTCCTGAGCACAGAAATCCCTGACCTCGATATCAGAAATTTCCTTCTCTAGACAACAAAAATGCTCAATTTTTAAAAACTAGAAAAAGCACCATTTTTAAGCATGAAATTTAACCTTGAATCTCAGTCTGGCGTCCGTTTTTACATTTGGGTGAAAAAAAACTTTTCATCTCCTGAGCACAGAAATCCCTGACCTCGACATCAGAAATTTCCTTCTCTAGACAACAAAAATGCTCAATTTTTAAAAACTAGAAAAAGCACCATTTTTAAGCATGAAATTTAACCTTGAATCTCACTCTGGCGTCCGTTTTTACATTTGGGTCAAAAAAAACTTTTCATGTCCTGAGCACAGAAATCCCTAACCCCGGCATCAGAAATTTCCTTCTCCAGACAACAAAAAAAGCTCAATTTTTAAAAACTAGAAAAAGCACCATATTTAAGCATGATATTTAATCTCGAATCTCACTCTGGCGTCCATTTTTACATTTGGGTCAAAAAAAACTTTTCATGTCCTGAGCACAGGAAATCCCTGACCCCGGCATCAGAAATTTCCTTCTCCAGACAACAAAAAAAGCTCAATTTTTAAAAACTAGAAAAAGCACCATATTTAAGCATGATATTTAACCCCGAAAGTCACTCTGGGGTCCATTTTTACATTTGGGTCAAAAAACGTTTTTCACCTCCTGAGCACAGAAATCCCTGACCCCGGCCTCAGAAATTTCCTTCTCCAGACAACAAAAAAAGCTCAATTATTAAAAACTAGAAAAAGCACCATTTTTAAGCATGAAATTTAACCTTGAATCTCAGTCTGGCGTCCGTTTTTACATTTGGGTCAAAAAAAACTTTTCATCTCCTGAGCACAGAAATCCCTGACCCCGGCATCAGAAATTTGCTTCTCCAGACAACAAAAAAAGCACCATTTTTAAGCATGAAATTTAACCTCGAATCTCACTCTGGCGTCCATTTTTACATTTGGGTCAAAAAACGTATTTCATCTCCTGAGCAAAGAAATCCGTGACCCCGGCATCAGAAATTTCCTTCTCCAGACATCAAAATCAACGCTTATTTTTTAAATTATAAAAGTACCATATTTGAGCATGAAATTTAACCCTGAAGGTCACCTGGTAATCCGTTTTTACATTTGGTCCAAAAAACTTTCCTCTCCTGAGCACAGAAATCACTGAAATCCCCTGAAATCAGAATTTCCTTCTCCGAGACAACAAAAAAAGCTCAATTTTTTTAAAAAAAACTAGAAGCACCAATATTTAAGCTGATTTTAACCCCGAAATCACTCTGGGTCCATTTTTTACATTTGGGTCAAAAAAAACGTTTTTTCATCTCCTGAGCAAAGAAATCCCTGACCCCCCGTCATCAGAATTTCCTTCTCCAGACATCAAAAAAAGCTTGATTTTTAAAATTAGAAAAAGTACCATATTTAAGCATGAAATTTAACCTTGAATCTCACTCTGGCGTCCGTTTTTACATTTGGGTCAAAAAAAACTTTTCATCTCCTGAGCACAGAAATCCCTGACCGGGCCCGGCATTAGAAATTTCCTTCTCCAGACAACAAAAAAAGCTCAATTATTAAAAACTAGAAAAAGCACCATTTTTAAGCATGAAATTTAACCTCGAATCTCAGTCTGGCGTCCGTTTTTACATTTGGGTCAAAAAAAACTTTTCATCTCCTGAGCACAGAAATCCCTGACCCCAGCATCAGAAATTTGCTTCTCCAGACAACAAAAAAAGCACCATTTTTAAGCATGAAATTTAACCTCGAATCTCACTCTGGCGTCTGTTTTTACATTTGGGTCAAAAAAAACTTTTCATCTCCTGAGCACAGAAATCCCTAACCTCGGCATCAGAAATTTCCTTCTCCAGACAAAAAAAAAAGCTCAATTTTTAAAAACTAGAAAAAGCACCATTTTTAAGCATGAAATTTAACCTCGAATCTCAGTCTGGCGTCCGTTTTTACATTTGGGTCAAAAAAAACTTTTCATCTCCTGAGCACAGAAATCCCTGACCCCGGCATCAGAAATTTGATTCTCCAGACAACAAAAAAAGCACCATTTTTAAGCATGAAATTTAACCTCGAATCTCACTCTGGCGTCCATTTTTACATTTGGGTGAAAAAAAACTTTTCATGTCCTGAGCACAGAAATCCCTAACCCAGGCGTCAGAAATTTCCTTCTCCAGACAACAAAAAAAGCTCAATTTTTTAAAACTAGAAAAAGCACCATTTTTAAGCATGAAATTTAACCTCGAATCTCAGTCTGGCGTCCGTTTTTACATTTGGGTCAAAAAAAAAATTTCATCTCCTGAGCACAGAAATCCCTGACGCCCGGCCTCAGAAATTTCCTTCCCCAGACACAAAAGCTTGATTTTTAAAAACTAAGCAAAACAGCATTTTTTAAGCATGAAATTTAACTCGATCTCAGTTCCTGGCTCCCGTTTTTTTACATTGGTCAAAAAAAACTTTTCATCTCCTGAGCACAGAAATCCCTGCCCCGGCATCAGAAATTGTCCTTCCTCCAGTAACAAAAAAAGCTCAATTTTTTAAAAACTAAGAAAAAGCACCATATTTAAAGGCATGATATTGTAACTCCCGAAAGACATTTCGGCGTCCATTTTTACATTTGTCAAAAACGTATTTCATCTCCCTGAGCAAAGATTCCCTGACTCCCCTTTTTTTTCCTTCTCCATACATAAACAAAAGAGCTTGAGTTTTTAACTCAAAAGAACGCATAGTTTAAGCATGATATATTTACCCCGAAAGTCCCTGCTGTGGTCCATTTTTACATTTGGGTCAAAAAACGTTTTTCATCTCCTGAGCAAGAAATCCCCTGACCCCGGCATCAGAAATTTCCTTCTCCAGACATCAAAAAAAGCTTGATTTTTAAAATTAAAAAAAGTACCATATTTAAGCATGAAATTTAACCCTGAATGTCACTCTGGTATCTGTTTTTACATTTGGGTCAAAAAAAACTTTTCATCTCCTGAGCACAGAAATCCCTGAAATCCCTGAAATCAGAAATTTCCTTCCCCAGACATCAAAAAAAGCTTGATTTTTAAAAACTAGAAAAAGAACCATATTTAAGCATGATATTTAACCCCGAAAGTCACTCTGGCGTCCATTTTTACATTTAGGTGAAAAAAAACTTTTCATCTCCTGAGCACAGAAATCCCTCCCCGGCATCAGAAATTTCCTTCTCCAGACAACAAAAATGCTCAATTTTTAAAAACTAGAAAAACACCATTTTTAAGCATGAAATTTAACCTCGAATCTCAGTCTGGCGTCTGTTTTTACATTTGGGTCAAAAAAAACTTTTCATCTCCTGAGCACAGAAATCTCACAGAAATTTCCTTCTCCAGACAACAAAAAAAGCTCAATTTTTAAAAACTAGAAAAACAGAATTTTTAAGCATGAAATTTAACCTCGAATCTCAGTCTGGCATCCGTTTTTACATTTGGGTCAAAAAAAACATTTCATCTCCTGAGCACAGAAATCCCTAACCCAGGCGTCAGAAATTTCCTTCTCCAGACAACAAAAAAAGCTCAATTTTTTAAAACTAGAAAAAGCACCATTTTTAAGCATAAAATTTAACCATGAATCTCACTCTGGCGTCCGTTTTTACATTTTAGTAAAAAAAAAAATTTCATCTCCTGAGCACAGAAATCCCTGACCCCGGCATCAGAAATTTCCTTCCCCAGACATCAAAAAAGCTTGATTTTTAAAAACTAGAAAAACAGCATTTTTAAGCATGAAATTTAACCTCGAATCTCAGTCTGGCGTCCGTTTTTACATTTGGGTCAAAAAAAACTTTTCATCTCCTGAGCACAGAAATCCCTGACCCCGGCATCAGAAATTTCCTTCTCCAGACAACAAAAAAAGCTCAATTTTTAAAAACTAGAAAAAGCACCATATTTAAGCATGATATTTAACCCCGAAAGACATTCTGGCGTCCATTTTTACATTTGGGTCAAAAAACGTATTTCATCTCCTGAGCAAAGAAATCCCTGACCCCTTTCCTTCTCCAGACATAAAAAAAAGCTTGCTTATTTCTAAAAACTAGAAAAAGAACCATATTTAAGCATGATATTTACCGAAGTCAATTGGGGGCCATTTTAACATTTGGGTCAAAAAAAACGTTTTTCCATCTCCTGAGCAAAGAATCCCTCGATCCGGCATCAGAAATTCCTTCTCCAGACATCAAAAAAGCGTGAGTTTTAAAATTAAAACAAAGATAACATATTAAAGCATGAAATTCTACCCTGAAGTCACTCTGGTGTCTGTTTTTACCATTTGGGTCAAAAAAACTTCATCTCTGAGCACAGACATCCCTGAAAATCCCTGAAATCAGAAATCCTTCCCAGACATCAAAAAAAAGCTGATTTTTAAAACTAGAAAAAGACCATATTTAAGCATGATATTAACCCCGAAAGTCCACTCTGGGTCCATTTTACATTTAGGATGAAAACAAACTTTTCACTCCTGAGCACAGAATCGCTGCCCGAGCATCCCAGAAATTTCCTTCTCCAGACAACAAAAATGCTCAATTTTTAAAAACTAGAAAAACACCATTTTTAAGCATGAAATTTAACCTCGAATCTCAGTCTGGCGTCTGTTTTTACATTTGGGTCAAAAAAAACTTTTCATCTCCTGAGCACAGAAATCTCACAGAAATTTCCTTCTCCAGACAACAAAAAAAGCTCAATTTTTAAAAACTAGAAAAACAGAATTTTTAAGCATGAAATTTAACCTCGAATCTCAGTCTGGCATCCGTTTTTACATTTGGGTCAAAAAAAACGTTTCATCTCCTGAGCACAGAAATCCCTGACCCCGGCATCAGAAATTTCCTTCTCCAGACAACAAAAAAAGCTCAATTTTTAAAAACTAGAAAAAGCACCATTTTTAAGCATGAAATTTAACCTCGAATCTCAGTCTGGCATCCGTTTTTACATTTGGGTCAAAAAAACCTTTTCATCTCCTGAGCACAGAAATCCCTGACCCCGGCATCAGAAATTTGCTTCTCCGGACAACAAAAAAAGTACCATTTTTAAGCATGAAATTTAACCTCGAATCTCACTCTGGCATCCATTTTTACATTTGGGTGAAAAAAAACTTTTCATGTCCTGAGCACAGAAATCCCTGACCCCGGCATCAGAAATTTCCTTCTCCAGACAGCAAAAAAAGCTCAATTTTTTAAAACTAGAAAAACAGCATTTTTAAGCATGAAATTTAACCTCGAATCTCAGTCTGGCGTCCGTTTTTACATTTGGGTCAAAAAAAACTTTTCATCTCCTGAGCACAGAAATCCCTGACCCCGGCATCAGAAATTTCCTTCTCCAGACAACAAAAAAAGCTCAATTTTTAAAAACTAGAAAAAGCACCATATTTAAGCATGATATTTAACCCCGAAAGACACTCTGGCGTCCATTTTTACATTTGGGTCAAAAAACGTATTTCATCTCCTGAGCAAAGAAATCCCTGACCCCGGCATCAGAAATTTCCTTCTCCAGACATCAAAAAAAGCTTGATTTTTAAAAACTAGAAAAAGAACCATATTTAAGCATGATATTTAACCCCGAAAGTCACTCTGGCGTCCATTTTTACATTTAGGTGAAAAAAAACTTTTCATCTCCTGAGCACAGAAATCCCTGCCCGGCATCAGAAATTTCCTTCTCCAGACAACAAAAATGCTCAATTTTTAAAAACTAGAAAAACACCATTTTTAAGCATGAAATTTAACCTCGAATCTCAGTCTGGCGTCTGTTTTTACATTTGGGTCAAAAAAAACTTTTCATCTCCTGAGCACAGAAATCTCACAGAAATTTCCTTCTCCAGACAACAAAAAAAGCTCAATTTTTAAAAACTAGAAAAACAGAATTTTTAAGCATGAAATTTAACCTCGAATCTCAGTCTGGCATCCGTTTTTACATTTGGGTCAAAAAAACCTTTTCATCTCCTGAGCACAGAAATCCCTGACCCCGGCATCAGAAATTTGCTTCTCCAGACAACAAAAAAAGTACCATTTTTAAGCATGAAATTTAACCTCGAATCTCACTCTGGCATCCATTTTTACATTTGGGTGAAAAAAAACTTTTCATGTCCTGAGCACAGAAATCCCTGACCCCGGCATCAGAAATTTCCTTCTCCAGACATCAAAAAAAGCTTGATTTTTAAAATTAGAAAAAGTACCATATTTAAGCATGAAATTTAACCCTGAATGTCACTCTGGTATCCGTTTTTACATTTGGGTAAAAAAAAAACTTTTCATCTCCTGAGCACAGAAATCCCTGAAATCTCTGAAATCAGAAATTTCCTTCTCCAGACAACAAAAAAAAGCTCAATTTTTTAAAACTAGAAAAAGCACCATTTTTAAGCATAAAATTTAACCATGAATCTCACTCTGGCGTCCGTTTTTACATTTTAGTCAAAAAAAAATTCATCTCCTGAGCACAGAAATCCCTGACCCCCAGAAATTTCCTTCCCCAGACATCAAAAAAAGCTTGATTTTTAAAAACTAGAAAAAGAACCATATTTAAGCATAATATTTAACCCCGAAAGTCACTCTGGCGTCCATTTTTACATTTGGGTCAAAAAACGTTTTTCATCTCCTGAGCACAGAAATCGCTTGACCCCGGCAATCAGAAATTTCCTTCTATCTAGACACAAAAAAAGCTCATTTTAAAACTAGAAAAGCACCATTTTTAGGCATGAAATTTAACCTCGAACCTCCCCCTGTCGTCCGTTTTAGCATTTGGGTCAAAAAAAAAAATTCGCCGCCTTGACATCAAAAATCCTGACCCCTTCCATCAGAAATTCCTTATCCATACAACAAAAAATCTCAATTTTTAAAACTAGAAAAGCCCCATATTTTAGCATGATATTTAACTCCGAAGACACTCTGGCATCCTTGTTACATTTGGGTTAAAAACCGTATTTCATCTCCTGAGCAAAGAATCCTGAACCCGGCATCAGAATTTCCTATCCTCCAGACATCAAAAAAAGCTCGATTTTTAAAAACTAGAAAAAGAACCATTTTTAAGCATGAAATTTAACTTCGAATCTCACTCTGGCGTCCATTTTTACATTTAGGTGAAAAAAAACTTTTCATCTCCTGAGCACAGAAATCCCTAACCTCGGCATCAGAAATTTTGCTTCTCCAGACAACAAAAAAAGCTCAATTTTTAAAAACTAGAAAAAGCACCATTTTTAAGCATGAAATTTAACCTCGAATCTCAGTCTGGCGTCTGTTTTTACATTTGGGTCAAAAAAAACTTTTCGTCTCCTGAGCACAGAAATCCCACAGAAATTTCCTTCTCCAGACAACAAAAAAAGCTCAATTTTTAAAAACTAGAAAAACACCATTTTTAAGCATGAAATTTAACCTCGAATCTCAGTCTGGCATCTGTTTTTACATTTGGGTCAAAAAAAACTTTTCAACTCCTGAGCACAGAAATCCCTGACCCTGGCATCAGAAATTTCCTTCTCCAGACAACAAAAAAAGCTCAATTTTTGAAAACTAGAAAAAGCACCATTTTTAAGCATGAAATTTAACCTCGAATCTCACTCTGGCGTCCATTTTTACATTTAGGTGGAAAAAAACTTTTCATCTCCTGAGCACAGAAATCCCTGACCTCGACATCAGAAATTTCCTTCTCAGACAACAAAAAAGCTCAATTTTTAAAAACTAAAAAAAGCACAATTTTTAAGCATGAAATTTAACCTCGAATCTCAGTCTGCGTCCATGTTACGGTTGGGGAAAAAAAAAAAAAAAAAAAAAAAACGTTTCCAGTCCTGAGCACAGAAATCCCTGACCCCGGCATCAGAAATTTCCTTCCCCAGACATCAAAAAAAGCTTGATTTTTAAAAACTAGAAAAAGAACCATATTTAAGCATGATATTTAACCACGAAAGTCACTCTGGGGTCCATTTTTACATTTGGGTCAAAAAACGTTTTTCATCTTTTGAGCAAAGAAATCCCTGACCCCGGCATCAGAAATTTCCTTCTCCAGACATCAAAAAAAGCTTGATTTTTAAAATTAGAAAAAGTACCATATTTAAGCATGAAATTTAACCCTGAATGTCACTCTGGTATCCGTTTTTACATTTGGGTCAAAAAAAAACTTTTCATCTCCTGAGCACAGAAATCCCTGAAATCCCTGAAATCAGAAATTTCCTTCTCCAGACAACAAAAAAATGCTCAATTTTTTAAAACTAGAAAAAGCACCATTTTTAAGCATAAAATTTAACCATGAATCTCACTCTGGCGTCCGTTTTTACATTTTAGTCAAAAAAAAAAATTCATCTCCTGAGCACAGAAATCCCTGACCCCCAGAAATTTCCTTCCCCAGACATCAAAAAAAGCTTGATTTTTAAAAACTAGAAAAAGAACCATATTTAAGCATAATATTTAACCCCGAAAGTCACTCTGGCGTCCATTTTTACATTTGGGTCAAAAAACGTTTTTCATCTCCTGAGCACAGAAATCGCTGACCCCGGCATCAGAAATTTCCTTCTCTAGACAACAAAAAAAGCTCAATTTTTAAAAACTAGAAAAAGCACCATTTTTAAGCATGAAATTTAACCTCGAACCTCACCCTGTCGTCCGTTTTTACATTTGGGTCAAAAAAAAAATTCGCCTCCTTGACATCGAAATCCCTGACCCCGACATCAGAAATTTCTTTCTCCAGACAACAAAAAAAGCTAAATTTTTAAAAACTAGAAAAGAACCATTTTTAAGCATAAAATTTAACCATGAATCTCACTCTGGCGTCCGTTTTTACATTTTAGTCAAAAAAAAAATTTCATCTCCTGAGCACAGAAATCCCTGACCCCGGCATCAGAAATTTCCTTCTCCAGACATCAAAAAAAGCTTGATTTTTAAAACTAGAAAAAGTACCATATTTAAGCATGAAATTTAACCTCGAATCTCAGTCTGGCGTCTGTTTTTACATTTGGGTCAAAAAAAACTTTTCGTCTCCTGAGCACAGAAATCCCACAGAAATTTCCTTCTCCAGACAACAAAAAAAGCTCAATTTTTAAAAACTAGAAAAACACCATTTTTAAGCATGAAATTTAACCTCGAATCTCAGTCTGGCATCTGTTTTTACATTTGGGTCAAAAAAAACTTTTCAACTCCTGAGCACAGAAATCCCTGACCCTGGCATCAGAAATTTCCTTCTCCAGACAACAAAAAAAGCTCAATTTTTGAAAACTAGAAAAAGCACCATTTTTAAGCATGAAATTTAACCTCGAATCTCAGTCTGGCATCCATTTTTACATTTGGGTCAAAAAAAACTTTTCATCTCCTGAGCACAGAAATCCCTGACCCCGGCATCAGAAATTTCTTTCTCCAGACAACAAAAAAAGCTCAATTTTTAAAAACTAGAAAAAGCACCATATTTAAGCATGATATTTAACTCCGAAAGACACTCTGGCATCCATTTTTACATTTGGGTTAAAAAACGTATTTCATCTCCTGAGCAAAGAAATCCCTGACCCCGGCATCAGAAATTTCCTTCTCCAGACATCAAAAAAAGCTTGATTTTTAAAAACTAGAAAAAGAACCATATTTAAGCATGATATTTAACCCCGAAAGTGACTCTGGGGTCCATTTTTACATTTGGGTCAAAAAAACTTTTCATGTCCTGAGCACAGAAATTTGCTTTTCCAGACAACAAAAAAAGCTCAATTTTTAAAAACTAGAAAAAGCACCATTTTTAAGCATGAAATTTAACCTCGAATCTCAGTCTGGCGTCTGTTTTTACATTTGGGTAAAAAAAAACTTTTCGTCTCCTGAGCACAGAAATCCCACAAAAATTTCCTTCTCCAGACAACAAAAAAAGCTCAATTTTTAAAAACTAGAAAAACACCATTTTTAAGCATGAAATTTAACCTCGAATCTCAGTCTGGCATCTGTTTTTACATTTGGGTCAAAAAAAACTTTTCAACTCCTGAGCACAGAAATCCCTGACCCCGGCATCAGAAATTTCCTTCTCCAGACAACAAAAAAAGCTCAATTTTTAAAAACTAGAAAAAGCACCATTTTTAAGCATGAAATTTAACCTCAAATCTCACTCTGGCGTCCATTTTTACATTTAGGTGAAAAAAAACTTTTCATCTCCTGAGCACAGAAATCCCTGACCTCGACATCAGAAATTTCCTTCTCTAGACAACAAAAATGCTCAATTTTTAAAAACTAGAAAAAGCACCATTTTTAAGCATGAAATTTAACCTCGAATCTCAGTCTGGCGTCCGTTTTTACATTTGGGTGAAAAAAAACTTTTCATCTCCTGAGCACAGAAATCCCTGACCCCGGCATCAGAAATTTCCTTGTCCAGACAACAAAAAA